>SCHK01398695.1:931-11396 GCA_004124795.1 Poropuntius huangchuchieni | reverse complement strand
TATGGTATAACTGTCGGAATCGCTACAGAACTCGCAATACAGACAGAATAGGCTATCATAAGATCCAGGACAGAGTGAATCCACCACTCATCTGAGGCTACACCTAAAGTACTACAATACTAACAGATGTACAATGAGTACAGTTGTATTTTTTTATGTATTCAATTTATTTTCCATTTTTAGCAATCATTTATTTGTCACATTATAACTCCAGATGCATATGTTCACACATACTGCTTTTGGCTATATATGTATCTTTTTAGTTGAAAAAGTAAGTTTGTTACTGGTAAAAAGTGTTCTGATTATGTTACTCCTAGGGCTGTATTGATTATATATGATTCACATTTCTCAGACTCAAACAGTGTGTCACACAGCGACTGACACATAGATCTCGTCTGGTATGGGTACATCAAACAAGAACAAATGAAGTTGTGGAAGTGTTTAAAATCGGATGCATGTCTCAGACAGCGATATTACCTCTCTGTCATCTGAGATAGCGATGTCCATCAGTCATAGTGTATGTGATGTATCTACATGAACGTGTGTGTGTGCGTGTGCCCCTCTGCACATTCTGTATTGTAAAACAGCGGCCCAAAGCAGCTACGTACACGGTCTTCCTGTAACCTTTCCAGTGTGTTGCGGTTATGCTTGACGAGTGAGTGAGACGGAGAGGAGAAGAGGGAAGGCGAGGGTGAGAAAGACAGGCAATCATTTCTCTCTTTGAGGGCAGTGGAGCGGGGAGGCGTGCAGATGAAACCCCATTTTCCTCTGATTAAGTCCTCTGAAAATATTCCATTTGTCAGTGCCAGCGTCCTGACGGCTGCCCCCCTCACAGTCAGCCGAGTGTGTCTGTTGACTATGTATCGCTGTGATTTACATCGGTCACTGACAACATCATCTACTCACTAATGTCCTCCACTTCTGTCTGCTCCCTTCCTGCCAAACCACCTCTACCCGTTCCTCCCTCTCTCTCTCTCTCTGAGCACTCAACAGCCTATTTTAGCTTGATCTGCCCTCATTGCAAGGTTGGCTGCTGTGATTTCCTCAAAAAAGAGAAAAGAATAAAGGGCCTGTCTCTGTCATAGTCACTCTCAATGTCATCAATTTCAATTTCCAATCTCCTCTCCTTTTTTTCTCGCTCCCACCTTAGCCAGCCTTTCCTGCCCCCCTTTCTCTCAGGGAATATTTCTCGTTCTGTTTTTTTCCCCCTCGCTCTCTCCCTCGCTTTCTCTGCCCCACGGCCCTCACCTCCGTTCTCCTCTCTACACCTATTACCCATTACCTAGGCCCGTGCTTTCTTAGGCTTTGCGAAATAGAATGCAATTTCTCCTTGCGCGCCTTGTGATGAGAGCCAAATGAAAGATCATTAATATTTTGTTTAAGAAAAAAAAAAAACAGAATTGCCTCTTGTATTTGAACGTTGTTGTTTTTTCCTCTCTTGCTTTCCTCATCATTACGCTCTCTTACACCTTGCGCATTTGTTTTACACTGTCGTCTAATGATCGACCCTGCCTGTGCCCCCTCCCGCACCGAAATAAACAACAAAAACTCTGCCTGCTCGGACGTGTAAAGGGTTTTAAGATTGAAATGAAGCCGGCAGCAGTGATGGGGGCACAAAACAGAGTGTGTTGAACACTGGCGGCCCCAGACGAACCTTTGGTTTATCATTTATAAGAGGTGAATGAGGCATTTAACTAGCATGATGTTTTGAGTAATAGATTTCTTACTTGCAATGTCCACTGGACAGTCCTGAAATTTTCTTTCCAGTTTCCAAGACTCGAGGAAATAAAAATCGGACACCTGAAACTGTAAGTATTATTAACAAATGCCTGTTTGAGAGAGAATGTGAGAGAAAAAAGCAGACGTAAAGAGAGAACAGTTGTGAAATTTAATTTGGAAATCAATCAGTATTCATTAGCCCACAGGGCATCCATTCACTCCTCCTTACATCCCACACTTTCTCTCTCTCATTCCCTCGCTAACAAAACGTTTCTCCACTCAGCATGGCACCAGTCGTACTCACTGCTCACCCAGCCATTTCCTGCTTCCTCGCTGCCTCGCTCTCTAACCAAACTTTACCCACCGCCCACCTCCCCTCAGCCCTCATTAGCATGCCATTAGCATTTCATTTGCATGGCCTTTTTTAGAACTTCCCTCGTCTGCTTTAATTATTTTTTTTTTGTTCGCGTTTGAGGAGAGTGTCAGAAAGGAAAGTCCTGGGAAGGCCTGTGTAACAGCACCAGTGAAGTAAATCTGTAATGACTGCTGCTGAAAGGAGCCATATGAACAACTCTCATCACGAGGGTCTGATGAAAATGAACAAATCAAACAATTACGCTAACTTAGGAAGCATATGGCCTCTCAAACTTGAAATACACTACTGTTCAAAAGTTTGGAGTCTCTTGTGCTTGCCAAGGCTGCAAATAATGAAATAATGTAACATAATATTGCGATTTAAAATAACTTTTCTATATTAATGTGTTTTAAAATGTATTTTATTCTAATGATGTCAAAGCTAAATTTTCAGCAGTCATTACTCCAGTCATCAGTGTCATATCAGAAATCATTCTAATCTGCTGATCTAGTGCTTAAACATTATTATCAATGTTGAAAACAGTTGTTCTTCTTAATATTTTTGTGGAAACCATGTCACTTTTTTAGGATTCTAAGAGAAATAAATAGAATGGCATTTAATCGAAATAGAAATCTTATGTAACAATGTACAAAAAAAATTAAATAAAAATGTAGGCACCAATTCTTCTACTTCAAAAAACCCCAAAAACAAACAAAAAAACTGACCCCAAACTTTTGAACATTAGTGTATGTTCTATGAATATCTCATTAAAAAGAAAGATAAAAATGTACCTTTATTATTGATTTTGGTAGTACTTGGTTTTGTCACTTTTAAAACAATATTCACTGATTTCTACAGAATTTTGTCTATGATGCCTTATTTTCTGTGACTAAACTTGCTTATGAGTGATTTTCGTCTCTCATTCTCTCTCTCTCTTTCCCTCACACACGCTCTCAAAGGGGGTAATTAGCAGGCTGTCAAGGAAGGAGGTAGGGTCACACAGGCAATTAAGAGTGTGACAGCTTTGTGGGGCGTGTGGTGCAGTGTAAGGCCTCTGCTGTCAGACCGAGGGCTTTGCTTTCGCCAATGTGTGAGCAACCACACACACCTCGACTGTAGGAACATCTCTGATTGATTAAGAATCTCTCTCATTTACAGCTTTCCTTTACTACCACAAAAGTAGCAATGATGAGACCAACAACATAATTCCTCTCAGAGATTTTAAAGAGACATTTGTGCATGATTCAATTTTATTTAAAGTTAGATTAAACATCTGTGGATGATTAACAATAAACAGTTCGATTGACGCAATGAGGGATTCTGACTCTTTGTCTCGCTGCATTGTAGGCATGGTTACATGCTGTGCGGTAATGCCGTTGTAATTTGCCAGTCATTGGCTGCCATCTCAAAGACACTTATTTCAAGCTCACAACACCATCAAAGTCCCAGCGAGGAGCCGATCTGCCACCGAATGTTTCATAACGACAGAATTACCACCAATGAATCATCAGAAAATGACGCTGGAAATTTGCCCCCTATAGAATGAACCTGATGCGTAAATCGCAATTAATTCAGCAAGTGACGCAAAATTGGATTTGAAGAGATTTTGAGTTTTTAATTCTGATACACCCAAGGAACCTCTCTGTCTGATGCAAAGATCCCTATAATCCATCAATAACTCAACTCACTGGAGGGTGGGAGATAAGTTGACATTGACTGCATATGCAGTTTAAGAGTGTCCCCTAAAACTCCATTAAAAAAGCGATGCTTTAGTAGGTACACATTCGGCATGGTTCAGGGGGGAACACTTTTTCAATCTCTTCCCTATCATTTTTGAATATCATTAGTCAAGAGCATTCCATTTTCCATGCTTGCCAGCTCAAGCCCCAGAGAGATATGGCAGAGAAAGAGACGGAGCTGGAGAGAAAGAGAAATAGGAAGGGGGGGAAGCGAACACGAGCGCGCGAGAGAGGGAGATATCCAAAAGTCTGGTGATTTATGGCAGTGTGTCTGAGGGCCGGTTCTGCGGCGACATTAGTAGCTGATGAGAAGAACATGTTGGGGGATATTAGCAGTCAGTTATCATTTCCAATCACACACACAAACACACTCCCCTCAACCTCCAGCGCCCCCATAAGCACGCGTGACAGGCGGCGAGCCGACGCTCTCTCTCGATGACTGGACTCGATCACCTGTGACAGTTTTGATTTGATGTCACTTCTCCCCCCCACACGCCGTTTGTCTGAGCGGTTAAAAGGTAATTGTGTGACATTAGCATGGAGAGGGGGCTCTCGCTTTGTCTCCGAATGCGGTGCAAGTTGGGACGGGGGGTGTGTGTGCGTATGCGGCAGTTATAAATGGCCTCCATTTCCCAAACCGCTCCGTTCTCCATTGTGGAACGCGTCGCCGCGGGGCAGATAGGGGGTGTGTGGGTAACTGGAGCTGAGAGAAGGGCTCTCTCTCTGGGGACACGTGGTGACAACACAGGTAGTCTGGTATCAGTCAGAAATATGAACATCTTCTCATCATTATCTGTTGGTATGTGAGTGACTTTATGTCTGCGTATGTACGCGTGCCGTTTTGTTTTGTCATAAGTGTGCTCTGCTTTGTAATGCGCGCTACACAATCATACTGCAGCTGAAGAGGATTGGTCATTCCAAGTGGTGTTAACAACATTATGCACTCTCTGCAAACATAAAACAAAACAAAAAGCAACAACAATAGATTCACTTTATGCCTCAGATTAGATGCCTACCCAAGGCCCAACCTTCTGAAGCAGCCACAGTGCTGTAGGCAGACTGCCAAATTGTTGTTTGATTTCTGTCAAAAAATAAAATGGAATTCAAAAATACAATATTAGTAATAATTCACACAAAAAATTCTTTCATCATTTACACACACGTATGTTGTTCCAAAACTGTATGACTCTCTTTTTCTTTGTGGAAATATATTTCTTTAAGAAAAATGATGCTTTAAATTCATGTAACGAAAGTCAACAGGGTTCACTTTTGTTTGTATACCTTCTTTTGTGTACCACAGAAGTCAGTTGATCATTAAATAAAAATGTAAAACTTAACGTACAATCAAACGTAAACATATACACTACCATTCAAAAGTCTCTTTCTTACCAAGACTGCATTTATTTGATAAAAAATGCAGTAAAAACAGTAATATTGTGCAATATTTTTACAATTTAAAATAGCTGTTTTTGATTTGAATGTATGTTAAAATGTAATCTATTTCTGCTATGGCAAAGCTGAATTTTCAGCAGCCTTTACTCCAGTCTTCAGTATCACTTGATCCTTCAGAAATCATTCTGATTTGGTGTTCAAGAAGCATTTCTTATCATTGTTCTGCTGCTTAATGTTTTTGTGGAAACCACAATGAATTATTTTTCAGGATTCTTTGATTAACAGGAAGTTTAAACGAATACCATTTATTCGAAATAGAAATATTTTGAAACATAACTGTCTTTACTGTCAGTTTTAAACAATTTAATGCAACCTCACTAAATAAGTATTAATTTCTTTTGAAAAAATCCTACTGACCTCAAACTTTTGAATGATGGTGTATGACAAATAAATCATACCTTTAAATTTATACAGATATAACTTGTTATGTTAATTGATGTGCAGTGTAAGCATCTTGTTAAAGTAACGTAAAACTATACATTGTTATCGGACGCCAAACAATGTACCGCTCAGTTTTCTACAACATGTAAAAGGGGCTCCCTGCTCTGTTTCTCTATCCACCAAGGGGACCTTAACCTGAAAAACGCTGAAGACCCATGAGTCTCCACAGGCAAGGAGATGCTAAGATGCCTAACACCATGTGTGCTCGTGTTGGAAATCCAGGTTAGATTATTTCTCAAGGACACAAGAAAAGAGCCCCACGTGAGATGTGAACCTAAAATGCAAGCCTGTAAACTCATACACAGTTTGAAAAGGGCCTTTTTGAGGTTTGCATAGGAACCTGCCATGGCATGCGGAGAAAACAAACAGGATGTCCTGTCTGTGTACACATCAACAGGCATCTCTCATAACCCTAAACTCACAGGACGCTCTACCACCGAATGGTTCTTCTGACTCCAGGACACAAGCTTCTTAAATATTGATGAATTCCAATAGGTTCCTCCCCACAGCTTCAGGCAGATGGGTGATAAACTGTCAGCCATTAAACACACCATGCAGAGTGTGAACAAACATCTCTAATCACAGCCTCTTAAAGACTCTTAATGAGCTGATGTAATTAGCCAGCACAGAGTAAATCTTTTCTGTCCCGATCTGTTTGCCAGGCTAATTTGTCTGGTATAGATTAGTGGATGAGAGGAGAGCTGATGGGGCTGTTTGTGTGTGTGCGTGTGTGTGGCCAGTTATTTCACTCTCATTGATCTGATGCAACCGTGATGATTCCTGGGTCAGATACCGCACTTGTCTCTATCATAGTAGGCAATACAAAAACATCAGCGTGTTAGCAAACAGCAGAGAAAAGTGCTTGGCCTCTGCGCTGGCATACGTTTACAATCCATCCTTTTTAAAAAAACACCAACCCTCTCACGCAAATCTGATAAGAGTAATAGTTCTATTGTGAGGCGATTTCCCGCTCAAGTCCAGCCTTGATCCTGAATATGTCCTCTTCTCCTCCACCGGTGTGGATTGTGGTGGAATAAGCCACAATCCTCCTTTCTGCTGGAAAAAAAGAGAGAGAAAGGAAAAAATCCAAGAGGATCAAGAGCCGAGAGAGCGGCTGGAGAATCGGATCTGGCGGCAAGGAGAGTTAACGAGTGGCCTGTCCTATTTCTGACTGCATTCCCTCGTCTGGCCACAGAGCCGTGCTAGCCCACCTCAGGCTGCTGGGAACACATTCCTCTACATGATGGGCTCATCCATTTGTTTTTTTTTTTCATCTCAATCCTGGATTTAGGGAGATACAAAGCTGATTAGGCAACAAAAGCATATGGGAAGATAAAGGACACTTAGGTAATGGGTTTTGACAGCCTCTTTGGCATGGCAAAAAAGGCTCATCCTCTTTTTCTTGCTTTGCTCCAAATATGTTTGTTATTCTGTTTCTTTGCCAACTACTTTTGAGGTGGTTAGGGTGGGGGGAAGGGGTAGATGATGGAAGTTTGAGGATATGGCTTAGCAAAGAGTCTACAAAGTCGGTAATACTTGTGTAAAATAAAGGAGTGGGAATGGTAGCATCTTCTAAAATTCTCTCAACTGAGGAACAACAGTAGTCAGTTATAAACTATATGTGCTATTACAATAAATCGTCACAAAATGTATTTTGTAACTAATTAAATATGGTTTTCAATAATATGTAAATCTCATTATTATGATGACAACGCAAATGGAAAAAGATACACTAACTGACCAATCAGAAACTAGAATCAGAACTATCGATTTCAATAATTAAAAACTATTCTGTATGGATATTTTACATATTTACAATTTGACATACATTCCATTTTAAATATATTTTATGCTTGAAATTAAATAATTATCGTTAAAGAATAAAGGAATATATATATATATATCTTTTTTAAAATAATATAATGTTTAAATAAACCCTATGTCAGTGTAAATAAAGGTATTCAGAAAAAATTCTATTAATTTACCAGACATAAATTTGAATTGCTGACACTAAGACAGAACAGCATTTATACCGTCTTAAATTTTATTCACTCCACCAAATCAGACAAACATCATCTTAAAGACCACATGGTCAGTCAAAAGCTTCTTGTCAACTCCACTTAATGCAGTAGATTTGTGGCTTTGAAAAAGGGGGAAAAAAAAAACATATTTATCTTATTTCTTCATACATTAGCTTGTTGAAAATAATAACCCCTGGAGGATGCTTAGTCAAGATATGGAGCGAGATAACAGAATGTGGATTAGAGCAGTGGGATGATTAGGACTGTTTGTGTCCGTGTTTGTGTGTGAGCGGAGTGGCTGGAAGCCGGGGTGGGTGGGTCACTCGGACTATAGGAGTGAGGGAGTATTAATCTGCGCTCAGTGGGAGCAGGACCTCGGCAAACAGCTCAAGCAGACAGAGCTTAAGGAAGGCCAAGCCTGAGAGAAAGTCCTAAATCTTCACATTAGCTCCCCGCGTTTCTTCTGCCGAACTCGTAAGCTCTTTTTCTAAAGGGGAGCACAAACAAATCACACCCCCCCTCCGAGACTGCCAGCTCCAGCCCATGAGAAGGCACGCCACCCTAAAGTCGACCCACCGCCCGACACCCCCTTCCAGAAGCTCGCTGAGAGTCATGAAATCAGAGGGATTTGGAACGAGATTGCACTGGGTCTCTAAACCTCTAGAGCAGGAGAAAGAGGGAGGGAGGCGCTTCAGATCTCTAAGAGTCCTCTTCCAAAACGACGGCACTCCTCGAAATCGCATCATGCCTTTCTAAGCTCTGGCCCACTTTACATATTAGTTAAACCCAAGTTCAGGTGATTTTACAGTGAGACGGCCAGGCCTTCAGTCTTTGAAGAGAAAAAGATGCAGCATGTGACAACAGATCCGAAGTCAAGACTTATCTCATTTTTCTTTTGTAATTCCCAGAATTTGAAAAACATTTAGCCGTAATAAAACTTCCTGAGTTTTAATCATAAGGTATCATATATTTAAATATTTCACTAACATGCTCATCAAGTAGAGAAAATTAGGCTCAGTGGCACAACAAGATGGAATGATCACATTGCTGCTTTGCAGAATCGAAATATAAATTGGATTATGGCTTCGGGTGTGGGGAAGTCACGGCTCATTTGATGCATTTCTCAATGAGTGTTGTTTTTTTACCTAATGATGAGATGTATTAAGCACCGAGGCATCTCGAATTAAATTTTTCAGTGTCTATTGTCTTATACCGTTTCAATTTGAAACACTTTATGTGCCCCAAAAACTAATAATTAATAGTGTACTCATTACAACTACGATGGAAAATCAGGGAAGTAAATGATAATGATCCCATTATAAGATTTGATTATGTCATATTTTTTGTGGCTGGTTTTGCAGGTATTTCTCTTATTTTGTTGAATGTAGTAGCATATGGTATGAGCAAAAGATGCTGAAGAAACACTGAATAAAAAAACTGTACAAACAATTGCTAGTAAATTTCACAAATAATTACAAAGAAGTAGCAAGTAACATGTTGAGTTAAACATGAATTAATCTTTTCGAGCGAATGAGTGTATCCCAACCTCGTAAGATCTCTCCTGGCCAGACTAAAACATTACTAAATAATGAACATCTATTCTGAGGCCATGAGGAGTATTTAAATGCTATCGATAATGTAATCTTCCGAGGTGCTTGCCGACATTGCCACCCGATATTGATCACAGAGAGAGGGCAACGGAGGCCGAGGGTTGAAATAAGTTTTTTTAAGGATGGAAATGACTCCACTCTTGAGAGGAGGAGGAGGAGGGGGAGAGGAGATGGAGATGGAGAGAGGATGACACTGGAAGAAGGACGAGGACGGCGTCTGGCTGAAATGAAGGGAATCCATAGAGATTGTGCCGTCTATCTGCTTATAGCCCCGGGCGACCGGGGGAGTAAAGTTGCTAATGATCTCATCGACGTCAAATCTCTGCGATGTCAAACGGCAAGGAGGTACATCAGGGAAATGAGACATTGGACACCATATGTCCTGAGGTGCATCAAGGGTCCAAAGTTACTTTACAGCCAGCCAGGCAGCCAGATTAAATAGAGACAGAGCAGATTCTCTCAGGATGCACAGGTCCCTTACACCAGCACTGGCTCGCTGAGCTGATGCTAATAACTAATGAACTACATGATAATGACATGCCAATGTAAGTAAAATGAGGGCTGTTTAAAACGGGACATAAAAATAGTATTATTCATTTTTTACTTTTACCCAACAAAGAACAGTAGGGTATAAAAAGACCAGGGAAAATTATTTTCCCTTTCCAATTTTTTTTTTTCATTACAAATGATATGATCAGCGTTACAATATTACACTGTAAAACCCAACGATTTAAGGTAACTCAAACCAATTCAGGAAACCGATTACCTTGAAGGGTTACCTTTTAAATTTAAAAGTATTTTTGGCTGCTTATTCAAACGTATTCAATTTGAGTCTGTTTCTTAATATTAAATTAAACTATAAATCCACTGAGATACTGCTATTTACTGCTAGATACCACAAACACACATACTCGTCTGCTTTAATTATAGACCTTGTTAACTTTGTTACTGTCTCCCTTTGCAGTTTGAGGTGATCATGTGATTTGACAATAAGACCTTCCATCTTCAGAGGAAACAAGAACATCTGACCGTCAAAGGAGTTTATATTTTTACATGATTAATGTAGTAAATTTACTTTGATTAGTGACCTAGTTTATTTTATCCTTATTTGATTTGATATGGTTATGC
>SCHK01398635.1:0-11478 GCA_004124795.1 Poropuntius huangchuchieni | reverse complement strand
TTTTTTTTTTTTTTTAATAATTGTTCAGTGAAAGGAAGTGCTTAACCTTCAGAAAATGTTGATTTGTGACTTGTGGAATTTGGCAATTTTTCTAGCATTAAACATTAATTAAACAAAAATTAAAAAGACAACTTTTGCTTTTGAGAACTGTTTCCTATAATTAATCAAAAAAATTGTTCCTACATAATTTGTGTAACAGGGTTTAGGAGTAAGCTTAATGCTTCTCACTATGCTGTAGAAAAGATTCAAATAATTTTACCGTTTGGGTGTCACAAATTAAAGGAATATTATATACATTTTTAGTATATGAAATTCAAACATTTTTTCACTGTTATGAAAATGAAAGATTTTAATTGTTAGATTCAATACAGGAGGTTAATTTTATTGATCATTACAAATGATAGTTTATTTAACATTTCTAAACCCATGGG
Organism: Poropuntius huangchuchieni; assembly: GCA_004124795.1. Lineage (NCBI taxonomy): Eukaryota > Metazoa > Chordata > Actinopteri > Cypriniformes > Cyprinidae > Poropuntius > Poropuntius huangchuchieni. Next base: position 11,047 of record SCHK01398635.1, on the reverse strand, counting down.
TTTGTGCCTCTAATACTTCAAAAATATATAATTGGACACCAAAATTAACTATATTTATGAAATGTGCCAACTATTAAGTCGGAGCTGTGAGTTCTGAAAGGTAGGAACCTCTTTCTGCATGTCTGAGCTGTAATTTCTTCTGGAAGGAAAGTGCTGGTCATTGTGGTCCATCCTATTTAAAGTGCACCTTCAATGAGATGATAATGATCTTTATTTTTAAATATGCTGCCTCGTACTCAATGGGATTTTTAAATATGCACACTCGTGAGATTCGAGACCAATTTACCAGATTCCCGTAAGACGCCCCGTACGTTAATATCTCTGAAAGAATAGAGGAATAAAATCAACAACAAACAAACAGTAAGGCCCTTCTGTATTCAAAAGAAGGGCTGAGGGAAGGAGAAGAAATCCATGGAAACTGATTTCCATCTAATTACACTGCTCTGTTTTTCTGCGTGCAGCCTCAGTAACTAGGAGCAACAGGAAAGATAGGGCACGGAGGCGGCAAGCGGCCAGCCTCTTTGGCGAGACATGTTTAAATGCTTCTGTTGCAGCCTCAGATGCCGTCACGTCAAAGCCAAACCGTTTCAAAGAGCTCTGAGTAACCTGTTCCAACCTGCAGATGCTTTTTATCTGCCTCACAAGTACAAGGTTGGAGACATGAGGTTGTTTTTTGAGAAGCCCCCAGGGGCCTGCGTTCTGTGTGATGTTTCAGGCACCGTCTGTCTTTGGTCTGTCAGGTATAACCTCCTCCTCCTCCTACAAAGAGTGACAATAGCACAATCATTCTTAGGTCCTGGTTTGAAGCATTGTCCTCTTATGACATGAGTATCATTTTACTTCCCTCTTGTCATTTTTGTTTTTTCACTTTGAGTTCATCAGAACGTATTTACAACTGTAACAAACATCTCAGATGATCTGTACTTGCGTTCAGCAAACATTTTTTTAACGTTAACCCTTCTCACTCACAAACATGATAGTTCATGAAGCTCTGTGAAAACCTGTATGCTTGTGTTGTTGATCTTCAGGCTGGAGGATCTCAGGTGATCTTCACAAACCCTCTGGAGATTGTGAAAATCCGACTGCAGGTGGCAGGAGAAATCACCACAGGGCCACGCGTCAGCGCTCTCTCTGTCATCCGTGACCTGGGTTTCTTTGGTCTGTACAAGGTATGTCACATTCCTGAAACCTAATTTACATAATTAGGTGCTTGAAGTACAGTATGTACTTCACTGGTATATACTTTTGCCTATGTAATAAAACAATATAAGAGTATTGGGAAATATTACCCCATATAAAACTGTTGCAGGAGTGTATTTATGTACATTTTTCAGCATATGGCGAAATTCAGTGTTCATTGCATTTATTAGCTATTTATATTTATTTTAAGAATTTAAGAAAATAAGAACGTTAAAAAAAGTTGAGAAATTAATACTTTCATTCAGCAAGGATGCATCAAATTGATCAAAAGTGACAATGAAGAAGTAAATAATGTTATTCGATATATAACACTATTTCAAATAAATGCTGTTCTTTTAAACGTACTATTCATCAAAGAATCCTGAAAGAATTGTGACATATTTTCCACAAAATCATTAAGCAGCACAACTGTTTTAACATCGATAATAACAGGAAATGTTTCTTGAGCACCAAATCATATTCAAATGATTTCTGGAGGATCATTTGACTGGAATTCAGCTAATTTGAAAATATATTGAAATAGAAGTCAACTTTTTAAAATAAATTACACAATATTACTATTTTTACTGTATTTTTGATCAAATAAATGTAGCCCTGGTGAGCATAAGAAAAATAGTTTAAAAACATTTAAAAAATTATATTTGTATTGATGTTTGTTTATTTTCATGTTTTTCTCTATAAATATTAATTATTAAGGGACCATGAGCGATAAATGCCAAAAAACATGCGTGCTTTATCTTAATGTCTATGTGCATACTTCCTATCCTCAATATTACATTTTAGTTTTTGTATATTTGTATATAAGTGTTTATATATTTAACAACCAAAATACAGTCTGACCCACCTTGTACCACACTAAAAAGACCTAGAAGAGCATCCTCAGCTCTCTAGCGCCTCCCACCTGTGGATTGACTCCCTGCACTCCCTCTTATATCCCTGAGTGCCTCAGTCATACTCCACATTCTCCAGCAAGTCTCATACACACCGACCCACACACACCATCAGGCCTCAATCCACCCCCTGCGGTCTGCTGTAGCCTTCGGACCAGGTAGCACCAGCCTCTCAGAACCGACTCCCTGAGAGCTGCTTTTGTGTCCTGTTTGCCCCATGAGCCTCAGCAGCGCTGCAGGAGAAGATCTCCAGTTATTCTGCTGCTGCCGAATGCATCTGAGCAGGGATGCAGGGCTGCATTCCTGAGGCTTGGAGAGCAGGAGGTTGCGGAGAGCGAGTGTTTTGGTGTAAACAACGTTGTGGGGACTGCCATGATGGCGTTGGGTCATATCTCATCCAGTGGCTGCGTTCTCTGACATTTTATGGACAGCTGGAAAGAGATGAATGAGGCGTGTTCACCTCTGCGTAGGTGTTATGCGCAGTGCTAATTACATGTAGACACTTGATGTTGGTTTATGCTGTAATAATAACTCAATGTTCACTACTTAGAGACAGCAGAGAGGACAGAAAATAATGGGAAAGAGAGGAGAACCTAAAGTCTAAATGCTTTCAAAAAGTGTGTGTGTGTGTAAGTTGGACTCAAACCCACTTCGTCCTCTCAAGTACCATGGCTCAATATGTCAAAGCATGTGTATATATGTATATATATTCAAAAGTTTGGGGCCAGTAACATTTTATTTTTGGCTAATGGTCTCTAAGACTGCATTTTTTTCTGCAAGGATTTCTCCTTAATATTTTTGTGGAAACTGACACATTCTTTTCCCCCAAGATTCTTGAATAAACAGAAAGTTCAGAGGAACAGAATTTATTTCACTGTCACTTCTGATCAATTTAATGCATCCTTGCTGAGTAAAATTATTGATTTCTTTAAAAAAGACCTTCTTTGAACAATAGTGTGTGCGTGTATGTGTGTGTATGTATATGTATGTGTGTATGCATATATATATATATATATATATATATATATATATATATAAATAAATAAACAGTCCTATTGTCACAATAACAAAACTCAATCGGTTCAGTCAGTGTAGCTGTTTCTATCGTATCTGTTGTATCAAACCCAGCCTTTTGTTTCCCGTATTGTCTTTTAAGTATCAATACCTCATGTACAGTTTCGATATCACTCAGTAGATTACAGTAGAATGTGCTTCGCTTATCAGTAAATCACATGACTGGTCACTTGAAAAAAACCTGCTCCTGTCGTCTGGCCGAGGCAGGTAAGTCTCCAGGGCTCACCTGTCAGCCTGTCGTGGGAAAGAAGCCTTTATTTCAGAGTCATGGTCGGGGGGGTTCGTTACCGTACACAACAGCCTGTGTGTGTGTAAGAATGTCGAATCCGGTGCCTCCCCTCCATCTGTGTCTCTCCTGAGCCGCGCGGACAATGTGCTTTGAGTGCAGGAGACGCGCTGCAGCCTGCTTCTCTCAGACGGCCTGGCTCCTCAGGGTCCGGCCCAGGCACAGAGCTGTCTTTGTCAGCCTAATTACCCCGCCTCTCCCCTTCTGCCGCTGCAGGGCCTCCACCACCACTCCCTGCCCGTGCTCCAAACTGAAGACACACACTTCATATCACATTCATACACACACACACACCTGCGAGTGTGCTGTTGTCGAGTTATCATGCACACTGAGGGCCAGTGGATCCAGATGTTCCCACATTAACGCAACCCTCACCTCCGGCACTCGGGGCTCTGCCAAAGCAGATGAGCCAGGCCTGGTCTTTTGGACACAAGGGTGATTTTTATCTGCTTTCGCAGCAGGCAGTCTGCCCTGGCCCTCAGGACAGCACAAAGATCGCTTTAGGAAAGAGATACCTCGGCTATCTGCTCTACCTGTGTACACGCTGCAGATTAACCTTGCGAGTTTAATGAAGCCTGTCTAAAGCGCACTTCAGCCGGGCTTTAAAGCGTTCTGCTGAGAGGAAAATCTCTCTGTTTCTCCACTCCTGGCTGCTCGCCAGCGCGCTAAAGACGAGGAAACCGAATCCCGTTGAAGGTACGGCTTTGTTTACGGTGACAGACGCAGGAATAGTCTCTTGCGAGAAAAAAACGCCATGCCGAATGTTTATTTGAAGTGACAAGTCAGAAACAGCACAAAACAGACTCATTCCACAGGGCTGACATTAACACACCATAAACCGAACTCCCAGAATACCTCACAATGCGACGCTTCTGCGGTCCTCGAATGAAAAAAGTCTCTGTGATGTGCCTCATGAAATATTAACGTCTTAGATTTTGACATAATGTTGTCCGTCTTCTCGGCCCCCAGGGTGCAAAAGCCTGTTTCCTGAGAGACATCCCCTTCTCGGCCATCTACTTCCCCTGCTACGCACACACCAAGGCGGCCCTGACTGATGAAGACGGGCGAGTGGGACCTGGCAGGCTTTTGCTGGCAGGGGCGCTGGCGGGTAAGCCACCACGCACTCTCCGGTAGCCGCCTGCCACCGCTGGCTCCATTGTGGTTGGCCGTAATTAGAGTGCTCAGTGATTTAGGCTGTGTTTTGAAGTGCAGCGCGCCTGCCAAGGGTCGGATATTTTCCACTGTTTAATATATAGGGCCTGGAAGTTTGTGCTTTGAGCTTTGAGAGTGTTAAAAGAGGAAAAAAATATCTCAAAGTCCCAAAGTAGCCATACTGCAGGAGCAATAAACAGATCCTACGATACTGGCATGACCAGGCCAACACATCCAAGATCTGACTTGCAATATTTTTACAAGTCTCTCTTTCCTCGTCACGTATAACATACGATCCAGATCTGATGTTGTTTTTAATATTTTACTCTTGTGGTTCATCTTTAAGAAAACATTGTTGAAAAGACGACGTCTTTAGCCAAGCCAGTATGGTTTGGAATGTTCGTGAAAGAGAATTAATATTTATTTCTAATCCTTTTTGCCTTTTTAGATTTACTGCTTCTTGACTTGAGAGTGATATGAGATTGAAAAGCCATACATGGTCAGAGAGAGCTTAGCATTCCTGTCTTCCCCAATGTTTTATATCTGTCAGATGGTTTAAAGCGAGTTTTTATGGTTAGGTATGTTCTTATGGCATGTATCACTCAGTTTACCATTTATCAGCAATTCGAGCTTCAAGGCAATTAGTGATTTACAGTCAGTTCGGGAAATTTAATTACACGCTCAGTTTGTGTGCCATTATTGGTGAGGCAGGCAGACTTCTGGGGCATTGACCAACATACAGTACGGTGGGCTTTTTCCCTTTCTCATGCCTGTTCTTGAGAAAATGGATGTATGTATTCGATTTTTAATGAAGTATTTATTTCGCTATAAAGCCCTGTTCACACCAAGAACGCTAACTATAAGATAATGACAAAGATATAGCTCTGAAAATATTAAACAATAGCTGAGTCCACACCACAGCTATAACGATAAAGGCATGGAGAAACAATATAATTGCGATCATTTTTCCAGCTGATAAACGATACAAACATTGACACCCAATCAGAATCAGATCTTGCTATAACGAGCTCAAGAATTTAAAGCAGAAGATGAGTGTGTGCTTAGAATAAATAGACAATATTGTCGTTATTGTAGTTATCTTTATAGTTATCGTTCTTAGTATGAACAGGGCATAATTCTATATCTGTAATCTTTAATTTCATATATTTCCAAGTTTTTTTTTTCATTTTAATTTTAGCGTTTTAAGCCTGCCCAAGTTAATGCGCTAACTGGTGTAATTCAAAATTGTTTAACAACATTAAATTTAATTTCATGAAAATGTTCATTTTAGATTTTGCTAATGTTAGTAACACGGATACAGACAGGATTGAATTGTAAAATGTTTTTCTAAAGATATTTTTTTCTTCTGTGATTAATAATGAAGGTTTAGTCCATCAGAGCAGGTCAACAGAGAGAAAGGCTGTAATTATTCAGATGAAAGTATTTTATTTAGATATTAAAATAAAGCTCTTGAACGTACGGTGGAGTCAGCGTGGCATCGGTGTGACTGCTCAGGCTAAATGCTATCGCTGATTTAGAGCTGAATTGGTGCCTCAGTGGCCTTTGTGCCGGACAGCGTGGGACAGGGCTTGTGCCAGCCTCATTATTAAGCATTGTCTGGACCTTTAAATAAAAAAGGATGCATAGCGTTTGATAAATGGTGCTTTCCGCTTGAAATATTTATAATATTTGATAAAATAGGCTTTCGGTATTTATTTGACGGAACTAATTCACGGCACGCTGTGCATTAATCATAGATGGAGTCGCAGAGTTTACATGCGCTAATGTTTTAATACTGGCCTGAAAACTGAATTAAATTGTATTCATGTATCTGTTATATTCAAATATGATGTCTGAATCCCTGAAGCCATTACTTCAGTGTTCTGATGAATTCAAATCAGACTCTTTATTGACATGTGTGACTTCTCTTTAAGGCATGCCTGCCGCATCCCTGGTGACCCCTGCTGATGTTATCAAGACCCGGTTACAAGTGGCTGCCCGTGCAGGCCAGACCACGTACAATGGACTCATTGACTGTTTCTGGAAGATTCTTCGGGAGGAAGGGCCTCGTGCCTTCTGGAAAGGAGCTGGAGGTATATCTCGTAGACGTACCTGAGACTAGTCATGCTAATGTTCTTTGCTACAAATGATTTTGCAGTCAACCTTATATTTAAAAGGGTCAGTTCAGCCATAAAATGAGAATTTTATAAGCATTTACCACTTTCCATACCTGTGAGATTTTCTTTCTTCATTGGACTACAAAAAGTTACTTACCAAAATTGCCCTCTGTCTGTTGTAGTTCTTAAATCTCATTGAATTCAATTATGGTGTGTCAGCACATGTCAGTTGGTTCAATGAGACATTGTTGACTTCAGAGATACCTTGACGTGCCTCCACATGACTACCACATGACTAAAGAAGATTTGAAATATGGTGCAAACATTGTATGGACAACTTTTGTTTCTCTTTAATGGTCATTTTTTAATATAGTTTTTGGAGCAGTTATAGATGACTCTTTCTGCGATTGTTTTGGGGAAATTGGAATAAAATTTCAAAATGTTTCTTAAGAATGTTCTTATTTTCTTATTTCAAGACTGTTCCAAAAACGAAACTTCTGAAACAAATCCTGAAAAGAATGGTCTTCAAGCAAGCTTGTTATGACGGAAATATTGTCAGCACTTATTAGGATTATTATGGTAATCTGCAGGCAGTGCAAAAAGATGGCCTTTCTTAAGAAACATTCTAGTAAATAATTATGTGTATTAGCACTACTCCATAATCATCTCCCAAGTATTTTTTAAATAAATGTAGAATCTATACAGACTGCTTTCTGATGCTTCATTTGAATGTTTTTTTATTCTTCCTCAGCACGTGTATTTCGCTCCTCGCCTCAGTTTGGAGTGACTCTAGTGACCTATGAGCTCCTGCAGAGGTGGTTCTACATAGACTTCGGTGGACAGTAAGACTCTTACACCTCCTAAAACTTTGAAATAGTTTAGTAACACTTTCTTTAGAATTCTTCCATTAGGAAAAAAGCTCTGGGCCACGTAGTGCGATTGTGAAGAGCACTGAAATGTCAGATGCCCTGAAATTTCATTAATAGCTGTTTAGAGAGGGCTGGCTTTGTAGCAAAGACTCTCATTCCGATGAGCACTTTGTTACAGCTGAGGCAGGAAGGCCTAATTACTACACAAGAAAGCGCAGAACGCCTGGACTGAAAGCTGTTTGCCGTGGCATCTTTATCTCTCCTGCTGAAGCAAAAAACACCCTCGCTTTATGATTTAGAAAGGGTCAGCTGACTCATTGAAGCCTGGAGGTGACATTTCTAGAAATGCTCTTCCATAGCCACATGGCTCCATGTGTCCAAGTGATTTGAGGTGGGGAGAATTGCTTTGACTGGAGTCTGTTCCAGTTCTGGACAGAATGACCTTATTTTCCCGTGGAATATTGTGCTGTCCTCAAACCCAGAAACCACAGGCTCATATAAAAGAACATGGTATATATACAAACCTGTGTGTGAATTTGTTTTTATACCTGTTTATATGTTGATTCATGTGGCTCAGTTAGCGCTTTAAAAAATACGTGCTGTCATATCGAAAAGTACTGGAGATAAACAGCCTGACTGAATTGTGAAAACGAGAATATTTTCCTTTCAAGTTGTGGAACACAAAATAAATGAACAGAGCGGTTTCTTGCCTTTTTCCAAACCTTTCCATTTAGGATACAGACTGTATTTTAGGACATTTTATGACATCAGTTTAAATGAAATCATACAGTCGTGTAGCTCAGATCTGAAGCTTTTATGTGAAAAAGAAACTATATGACCAAGGATGCATTAATATTGAAATTCCAGCTAACTGATGGCCAATATAATGAATATATTTGTTAAAGAATACATCTATTCTTTGTGTGTATATATAATTTTATATATATATATATATATATATATATAGTGAAAGTTATATACACACACACAAAGAATAGATGTATAATTTTCAGCATCATTACACCATTCTTCAGTGTCACATGATCCTTCAGAAATCATTATAATATAGCAGTTGTGCTGCTTCATATATGTGCGGAAACCCTTGATATTTATTTCTTCTTACTGACACCAAACAATTGTAGTGTATGTAAAAAAGAATATGTAGCGATATGTCGACAGCAATATAGTCATTAAACAATAAATATTTGCATGCCACAATTGACCAGTCAGAATCAAGTATTCCAGAAGCTGTGCTAAAATAGAGAAACTGAGAAAATAGCACATGCGTATATGGAATGAATGAAAAGATGTATTTCATATGTGGTCATTGTGAAACTCTATTCACATGCTTTTTCCTTTGTCATAAATCTACATAAGCACATAGACATTGACATGTTTATTTTATTGCTTATGCGGACACTCAAATTTAGATGTAGTTTTTCATATTCATGTCTGGTTTTGGTGCTTCAAACGGATCTGAGCTACATGATTATGATTTCATTCAGGCTAAAATTGCAAGACGATGTCCTAAAATAGGATTTGTGTCCTAAATGGAAAGGTTTTTACAAAAAAAAAGGGAAGGCAAGAAACTGGTTCTGGTCTATTCATTTATTTTGTGTTCCATAACTTGAGGGGAAAATATTCTTGTTTTCACTATTGAGACAGGCTGTTTATTCTTTTTGACAGGACACAGCAGAATGTGAAGTTTCCCTTTGCTCCTCCTCCTCATCCATCTTCTCTCTCCCTCTCTCCTCACCACAGAAAACCAGCTGGCGCAGAGCCTACTCCCAAGTCTCGGATCAGCCTCCCGGCGCCCAATCCTGACCACATCGGTGGCTTCAGGTTGGCTGTGGCCACGTTTGCTGGCATCGAGAGCAAATTTGGACTGCATCTACCACGATTCCGAGCGCCTGCCGCCCCACACGTTTGAAGCAAACGCATCCACTTCAGCTGCACTGGAACAAACGCGCATATGAATCTCTTCCTTCTAGCTGAGGACATGAAACCTTCAGCAGATGAACTGGAAATAATGTTTTATGTGATTGTTAGTGCAAATTACAACTTTAAAGTACAACGTAGATGGGATGATGTTTAATATTTTTTAAATCTACCACAAAGTCCTGGATTCTTCAGTGGGGTTGTAGTGTGACTTTGATTTATTTTTTAAATGTAAATCATTTAAATGTAAATCAAACCTTTTATGGATCCTTTTCGGTTGTTTTATTTTTTTTACCTGAAATCAGTTACATTTACTAAAGTTTAGTTTTTTATTTATTTATTAAATTAACATGTCACTTGATGCATATTGCAGGGTTTTAAAACACTACAAGCGCATCCAGTTGGAAATGACCATGTTGTATTGTTTAAATGATAGATGCGCAACTGTTTACATTTTCTTTTCTCTTCCTTTTACCATAAAATATTTTAGCACATAGCACTCACTGGGAAGTTTATTTCATCACTGACGTGGACTCTCACATTTGAATGTATTATAGTATTTCATATTTATGTTTTTGTAGTGTTAAATTTGTGTGTTGGGAATCTAAACACAGTGGCAGTTTAAGGTCAATGTTTGATATTGACAGATGATTTTGTTTGTTAGTAATGTATTTCTCAACCCCTTGAAAAATGACGTAAAGACTAAATTGAGTTGATTGTACATATAGTGTGTAAAGACTGTGCCTTACTGTAAGTATGGCAGCAATAGATGCACTGATGGACAGACCAGACACATTTATTAAAAGGATATCAAACAAAAACGGTTGCTAGAAGCATCTTTTATTTGCCAATACTTGTTTTACTTAGCCACACACTTCTTAGGGTTTTTAGTAACATTATTTCTAACATGTGAAACATCTTTTAGAAAGCACACAATACCTGCTTGCATCGCTGCAACACTGACGAGAAAGCCACTGTGAATATTGTTGACACAGTCACCAACTTAAATATAACTTAATTTGTCAACGCTTCATGCAGGGGCTCAGTACAAAAATATATACACACACACACTATTCAAGTATACTAAAATAACCACAAACCAACATCGAAGATGCCTTTCTAGCAGCAGGTTATTATAAATTCACATTTTTGAAATGCACATTTTCAAAAACGTTAACTGATTTAGCAGTAATTGTCATCTAGGTAATGAGATATGGAACGTAAAACCAATGAACTCTCGCACAACAAAACTGTACATAAAGCGCACGGAAATGAAACCTAATTTTAATAATAACAAACCCGAGTACAACATTTAAGGGACAGTTCACCTAAATATGAAAATTCTGTGATTTAATTACCTTCATTTCATTCCAAACCTGTTTGACTTTATTGTGTGGGCCACGAAATAGCTCTTTCCCATTCAAGAATGTGTTCATTCACGTTCATTATGGAACGACAGCGGTGAATAAAAGAAAGTTATAACGTCTATTTTGCTGATATGATAGACACTGTTTGCTAATT
>SCHK01398535.1:474-30619 GCA_004124795.1 Poropuntius huangchuchieni | reverse complement strand
TGGGGGTAAGTGAAAAATGGCTAAATTTTCATTTTGGGGTGTAGTATCCCTTTAAGGTGTGATTGACAGACAGATTTTATTTGTTAATTCTCACGGTATAATATGTGATGGGACACAAAAACGAAGACAGTAAGATCACAATGCAAAAATTAATTGTACTGAAAGCTTTACCATAATAATGATCACAGTCATGACAGAACGATTTTACAGCATCTAAGAACAAAGCCAGAAACCTAATGACTCTAAAGCTTAAAAAGAACCTCATGGTGTCAAAGTCTTTGGAATCTATGCTATCGACAAATTTAGCAGCCCATGACTGATGCTTATGGATGAGTAGTGGCAAGCAAATTGTATGGTCAATAGCAACAGCAAGCGACAGAGCCAATCTTTCAATTCCCAACCAAGCCTGAAAGTCCTTAAATATACAAACCATGAACTTAATGCGCTGTGAGACAGTTTTATCTTTATGTGAGAGTCGTTGCGCTGCTCCTCTGGGTGGCATGTGTGGGTGCGTGCTGTATGTTGGCATGTATATGCGCATTTACTACCATCCACGGCCCTATCGATTTTACCATCACAGTTATATCTAGTGATTCACCGGCTAGGCAGAAGCCTCTCTGTGGTGAATAACAAGAAAATGCTGAATAATGAAGCAGACGGTGAAGGAGTTTGAGGTTTCGGTCTGGAACACAAAGTTGCCTGGGGTTACAAGGGTAAAGACAACTTTAGCTTGTTAGGATGGCTGATGGGACCGGACCATGACGGAGGAGTCTCATCCAAAAAAATAAAATCAAATAAATAAATAAATAAATAAGGTCAGAAGGACAACACCACAAATCCTCATTGGCTCAGATATAAACATACAGTACAGACACACAGGGTCTGCCTCAACCCATTGCTCACCCTTCTATTGACTGTTTATGTGGTTGCAGGGTACATTATCGATTTGTCTTAATCAGATTTAAATGAACAATTATTACACTGAGCTCTAGACAACAAGTAAATGTCACGGTCTGAAGCATGCAGTTCCGTATTACTGATTGCATTTATTTATGGCACTACCTAGAGGCCAAACCGTAAACGCTCTCCCTTCCCCCCTCGTTTCCTCCCCTCTTAGATACCGTCTTACTCAACCGAGGCATCTATTTTCTGTTACACCCCATACCAGCAAGCCACTCTCTGTGTGAGATCATCAGGCTGACAGTGACTTAATTAGCTATTAATTTTCCATGTACACAATTATTAATTTATATCTTAACTGAACCCCTGGTAGCAGCCAACAAAAAACAGCTAAGTACATGAGCGGGGGAAGGGAGGTGCATTGTCAGCGGTGTTGAAACCTAAAAATAAGGCCTTTTTTGTTGCAACCCACAGGACATTTCTATTTCAGTATCACAGAGAGCTCCAATTTCCAATCAGGCCTCAGCAGACCAAGCTGGGGGAGATTGAGTGTGATTGGGCCTTGTTTTTCCCTGTTTCACTGCATTACAGTTACACAGCAAAGCACACATAACCTGACATATGAGCCTCTATGGGGAACCAAGCAGGAATCAGCTGAGAAGAACTGCTATGAGACAATATGGGATAGAAAAATATAGTTAAAGGGATGTAGTTTACAACACTGTTGGGCCTAGGGGTTTGTATGGATGTTTTTATGATGTGGGGAGATACTAAGTCACATATTGGGGAAGAATATACTTTCTTTTAGTGCTCTGGAAACCTTGATTCTGATTGATCAATTGGAGGAGCAGTGCTGCTAATGGATGGAACACTTTTTCTGGAAGTATTTCTCATTCATTTTTCACACAGGATTTTTAAAATGTTAAGAGTTATGAGCCATGAACCAAACCAGCTACAAAGTCAGTCACAACATTACAAACTTAAAAAAAAAGGTAAAGAAAAGTAGAAAAACTAGAATCCCATGAAGAAATGTGAATTATATAATCAAAAACATTGGAGAAATGTAAATATATTAATTTAAATAACTTTATTATATGTATATTATATGTATTTTGCAAAATATGCATAGTATGCAGACACAAATATAAAAGTTGTTTGAGAGTGTAATGAAAATTGACTCAATTACGTCATGTGTAGTTTTTTCAGGGAATTGGGTGTGTGCAAATTTATTTGATTTTTTCTGCAATTTGCTTGTTTTTATTTCTTTGCAGAATCATATGTAATGTAGTAGGAATTCTGCTGTTGAACACGATTTAAAAAAAAAAAGAAAAGTATATACCATCAATTAACAACCTTGTAGCTCACAACAGGCCTGTCTTTAAAGGTTTATCATTCAAAAGCAATTCTCCTGTGAAGAAAATGAATGGGAAGGTAACTTCCAGAACCCAGCTGTTGCACTTTATTGTTACTCTATTGGTTTCTTGCAGTTCATAGCTGTGCTTGTGTTCTGTCTCTTCATGGTCTGTAAAAGTGAGGTAATACAATAAATTGTAAGGTCAAATCACTATTTTATTTATTTATTTTGTAACTGGCAGAGTAATAGGTGGGATAAAATATAGTCTAATAGTATTTCTTATACAAAATGAGTCCTGATCACTTTTTTGTTAAAGACTTGCTGAAGTACTTTATATCTTACATACTACATAAAGAAAAACAGTCAAAAACTGTCAAATATGAACATAAATACATACCTCACTGCACGTTTCGCCACAGTTTCAAAGAGAAATGTTCACTGAGTGGTGCTAAAACACAGGTTAAATACGCGAACCTGGCTTTATTACAGTACGTAGATATAGTATGTGTTTTTATTACATTGCTTCAGGTATGTATTTGAATTCAGAATTCAAATATCCGGTGACTGTCGCTAAATGTTTATGCTCTATCGAGCTGGAAATATGCCCTACACGAATCCCAACCCTAAACCTACCTGATAGTGTTAACAAATGCACGTCTCCGTACTTCGTGAGCTACCAAACAAACTTGCTAATGTTCAAAAGCATCAGTTTTCAAATCTCCCAGCATGTTAATATTGTTTTGAAGTCGTAACATATATTCTTCAAGTAATTTTGCAAAAATTATGCTTTATTAATCAAAACTCTGTTTTACTGCTTCTAGTGTTCATTTCTTTTGGAAACTGCAGTGATATGTACTTATTTGTATGTATTTTGTGTCTCGCTAAAAAGTGCACCCAGGTACTGTACGTTTATGCCATGAGACCAGGTTGAAATATACACATATGAATATCAAAATCAATGTACTGTATATACCATAGCATCTGATACATCTCTTCCATTTTTCTTGTTCCATTGTAAGAGTGAAATGACACTTTTATATGCATTTAATGATTTAATGATCAGTTTCCCTGCTGATATTGATCTGGGAACATTACGGTATTGTGAATATTTCACCTAATGGGGTCATTTTTCTCAGTAATGTTCATATTCATGTACAGTATCATGTACTGTAGCTATTAGCCTGTATGAGTAATGCTGACCCCTTTCTGCACAGGAGCAGAGCCCATTAATTGCATACAAAAGTCTAGCAACATGAGATGCTGCAGTGCCTGCCAATGAAAAAGAGTAGTACAGTCTCAGAGAGGTTATTAAAGCCATTCGTAATTCATGCCATCAGAGGAAAGCCTATTGGAAAGATTCTTAACTATTTTTCACACCCAATGACAATAGAGAGAATATTCATTCACCGTTCACGTCCATGGACCACATTATGGACAGATGCTTGACATTAAAAAAGAACCACAAGTCATTTTTCACCATCAAAGTGATTCTCATAAATGTGACATCTCACATATGACAGCGTTAATTCAATGCATTTAGATGCTAATGACTTTACAAGACATCTCAAATTAGGACAAGAGCATTATGAAGCACGGTTCCGGATAAAATCCTAATCTGCCGCAAATCTAATCTCAAAATAACTGCTGTTTAATTATCCTGGTTAAGTCAGGCAGAATTAGCACTGTAGCAACTGAACACCAACAATCCGCCGCTGTTGTAAGTTGAGTCATCTGTGTGTAGGCGACCGCTACATGTAGGTGGCCCCTTTGAAGTTAGTTACCCTGAGACAATATGAAGTGCCCATGGATTCCTCAATGAAAGGTTCAACAGACAGTAAGTGCAATCCATCACCATTAGAAGCTTCACAGAAAGGCTTAGGGCAAAGTGGTTGCATTATTGTTTTCTAAGCAGCCATCATTCCTGAAGCCCAGTGTGCTCAAACAAACACTGCTGTCCATTAGAGGTACCAGCCTATTCTTAGGATTCAACTCCCTAGGAGACTGTATGTGTCTAATTGTAGCTGGTGAAGCCAGGCTGGACTGGACAGAGCTTGTCATTTGAAAAGAACAAGAAAAAGAAACAAGTACAACTTCGAGTACAACTTGGAAACTTGAATTTGGACTCAGGCCATTTGTGGATTTTTCAACTCTGGACACTTTCTGTGAAATTTTCAAACAAACCAACTGCAGTCAAGTAACAAAGTAACATTCTGTTATTTACTCATCATCATGTCATTTCAAACCTTTCAAACATCATCATGCCATTTTCGTTAATATATGTTTTCTTTAATTGAAATAAAGCTGAAATACAATAAAATATAAACATTAGAAGAAAAAACAACAACTAAATAAATCAGAAATGCTGGCCTGGTAACTAACTGATCTAAAATAAGTTTAAGTTGAGGTACTAAAATTGAAACACAAGNAATAAATCAGAAATGCTGGCCTGGTAACTAACTGATCTAAATTGAGGTACTAAAATTGAAACACAAATAAATACTAAGCTAATTCAAAATAAAAACTAAAATAGTGTAATAACTCTGAAGCAGATTGACTTTCATTGCATGGACAAATATATAATTTCCTTCAAAATATCTTCTTTTTACATTCAGTAGAAAGAAAATCAGGGTTTGAAACGACATGAGGGTGAGTAAATGGTGACAGAATTTTCAGCTGAACTATACCTTTAACATTTGCACATATGACCTCATATGGCCTTGTAGTTTCAGACAAAACTTTCACTTTTTCTAAGGACATAAACACTCCTAGAGCTAAAGAACTATGAAGAATTGCTTGGCACTGTGGGGTTCACTTTGACTGCTAAAATTATCATCTAATTTGAATAATCCGTCTGTATCTTCCTTATAAATTTATGATGTTGTCATATTTTTTTGCCGCTTTTTTTCAACGGATGTTCTCCAAATAAAAGCACGAAACATCTCCAGAATAGCAAAACATGTTATTGGACCATGTGAGCAGATCACTGCTGAAAATAGAGCTAAGAATTGTTGTTGTCAACATGTTGACCGCAACACCTGAGAAAACTGTTTTGAGAAAAAAAGATTAAATGTTAAACGTAATCAGCCGAATGAGATGGTAGGCAATAAAACAAGAGTGGGAGGTAATAAGAATAAAACAAATTCAGCAGGAAGAAACAAGGAGTCTAGGATCACAGGCGAATTAAGAAAAAAAAAATCTAGCAATGAGGGAACGCAGGGCCATTCAGTTGTCAGCCAGGATTGTGGAGCATTTGATGGAGAACCTGTATTGTGCATTAATGGATCTCTGTGGAGCCATGGAACAAAAATACCTCTCAGAAAACAGACAGAGGAAATGAAAAAGTCTAATTTGCTATTGAAATGAAGAGCGAGGAGATTCAGCTCCCGTCTTACCTTGGAATATTAGCAGTCACATTTCAGACCAATGCTTTTAGCACCCAATGAGAGCTGGATGAGTAATGCAAAACCACTATAAATATTTGCTACATTCCAAGATGAAAAAAAAAAATCATCTACCATTTCCAAATGAATAAATGCAAACTGATGGCTTTAAAATGGATGCAAATCCTCCCCCATACTTACAAAATCATTTCATCCCTTTCTTTTTCACAACCTTCTACCGCTATGAGAACTCCCTCCATTCTGCATTTGGTTGCCATATTTTCTACAAGCAATAACTTTGTACATATCGCAAATAACAAGCTTTAATCAAACAATAGTACACTTGAACCCATCTAAACCACCTGATGACCATATCTCTTCGAATTTGCTCTTGCAATCTTCTTTCCACTTTAATCGTTGTGTTTATGTACTAGTATTTCCATTCAATTAAATGCATTTGGCAGATCTATGCACTTGGTTATTCCTGTACATGAGCTAATCTTTTCATGGCAACTAATAGCGCAGCAACTGCAATGCATTCATTGTGCTCTTGAGTAACTCTGCTATGGAAACGAGAATGTATTTGAATTCTGTGCTTTGATACCCGCTCATTTTTTTTTTTTTCATCTTATCATGACTTCATCAGAAATAGCCCTCTCATTTTATGCCTTATTGGCTTAACATTTGGGGAGCAATGAGGCATTCACACAGTGGCTGGAAGGGAACTGGTGACCTGGTAAAGGCATGCTATTACAAGCCAATCAGTCAGCCGGACGAGGCCCCTAAACCTATGAACCCACGGGAGTACTGTCACATGGCCCCATGGGGCTCGAGCTAATATCTGACTGCCTACCAGACCTTCCCACATAGGGTCCTCATTTGCCATCCACCCCCTCTCACCGCCTACTACTAAACATAAACAATCCCGGAGAAACTCTGCAAATTATTCCCCACAATGCCTTTGCGCGCTCTATGATTTCGGCGCAGCTTCATCTGCATAACCAATATTATATCCCTCCTGCTCCCTTTCTTTTCTGCTTTCATTTAGAGGGCATGCAAAGTGATTCATGTCATCGCAGGCTGCTTCAGTATTTTTGCTCTTACTGTTCAGATCACTAGAGACTCCAGAGAATACACAGGCTATTCCTCCTCCTAAAGAAAATTTATGAGTTTAGACAAGCTAGGCACTAATCTGCTGACCATATAACCTTTCAGAAAACAAAACACACAAACAAAATAGTCTTTAATGACTGATTTAAGTGATAAATCCTCTTAAGGTGATGTTGAGTGTGTAGAAGGCTGTGTTGTACCCTCTGCTCATTAATTTTAAATTAGAGCTGGGATCCGAGAACCAGTTCCATTAAAAAAAAAAAAGAAAGAAAAGAATCTCACAAGCTGGTTTTTCTTGGGGGTAAAACATACAGGGGAACTAACGAAGTCTGATTCAAGTGTATGACTCTTTTTAGTGAATCAAAACTATACAGCATAACTGTTAAAGTCCAACTAACAAGCAAGCATATTCTTATGAGTGGGTTATTTTTAGTAAATCGAAACCATGTAGCGTGACTGTTGAAGTCTGACTACCGAACTAATAGATTCTTTTGAGCTGGTTCTTTTTAATGAATCAAAACCATACAGCACAACTGTTGGAGTCCATTTCCCAAGCTAATAAACTCTTATGAGCTGGAAAGTAATTAATTTCGCCATGTCTGAATCAAAGCAATTTATAAAATATGTCACCATGTTTTGTGCTTTTAAGAGTTACTGAAATTATTCTATAATTTGGCAATGGAATTGCATTTCCTTTTCCCAATACTTCTTCCACAAAAGAATCATTACATTTCCTACATGATTCCCACATCTAGTTTTAATAGATTTTTCAGTCAAGTTAATGTTTAAACAATGACAATAAGTCAGAAAGGTTCAATTTGGGTGTCTTGAAATCTTGATTGACAGTGGGCATAATACCCTTAAGTGGCACAACAAGCCATCTTCTGTTCACTCAACAACATCTCAAAAGGATTTATCGCTGAAATCAGTCATTAAAAGTCCCCGTATCTAATAGCCCCTTGAGAGTTGACAAAAGGATAGAAAGACTAAGCCATCAGCAGCTGTCGTGTGTACGTAGCGTCAGCCAACACTTCGCATTGACTTTATATGTGTCATTTAAATGTCAGGAGATAAAGCAGGAATTTAATACCTAACAGGAAGTCAATAAAGGTTAATTAACAGTGAGAGAGAAATACATGTTGAAGGTTCATAATAAAATGGCAGATGGAGGTTTGGCCTTCATATGAAAATATCTTCCTCATTAGAAGTCCATAATGTTGTTGTTTTTTTTCGATTTGGAGGGAAATTCTGTGGAACTCTGTGAAACGGACTCAGACATGGTAAAATGTGTCAATCAGAGCTGAGAGTAGCTCTTTGGTAGCTGAAACCATAATCAAAGAATAAAATATCTAATGATAATAATATAATATATAATATTTAAAGCTTTTAATCAAAATGAAAATGACAACTGTCGACCACAATAAGTGGATGATAATCTTACAATAAGGATGTCTTATTATATTAAATCATTATTATAAGGATGACTTAATCGCATTAATCTGCACATTTCACATCACGCAGAGGTGTGGATTCATGGTGGGAGGCAGCAGGTGTCCATCCGTCTCACTGAACAGCACTATGACCGAACTTGACGTGAACACTACAGCATGGGTGAGATACAATTTTGATTCTGCATTATTTTTAGTCAGATACACTGTTCAGATTTTTTGGGTCAGAAATTAATTGTACTTATTTATTTAGCAAGGACGCATTAACTAAATAACATTTTTTGAACATTCTATTTATAAAACAATACTGAAAACAAAAAATGTATAATATTTCCACATAAAAATATTAAGCAGCACAACTTTTTTCAACATCGATAACAATAAGAAATGTTTCTTGAGCACCAAATCAGTAAATTACAAAACGTAAGGATCACATGATTATGTGCATGGTTGATATGATCAATTTACACCATTTAAAATAAATTCAGATCATGACCGCATGTCATATGGAATGTTTTAGAGTTTTTCTTCAGTAGAGCATTTCCCGATCTTTCCAGTCTCTAAGATCTTTTCCGAGTGTTACAGCCTCATTAGGAGGACTGGGGCAGAGTACTTGTTTGATTCACAGGTTTGAAAAGGCCTTTCATGTCACTATGGAAAAAGACGCAAAGAATTGGAGTTAATTGGATGCTATTTGGGTGCTGAAGCAGGTAACTATGGTGTTCTGTGAGAGTGAGATCTATGAATAATGAGCTAAAAGGATGTATCGGCAAACAAATACTGCAGCCAAGCACACACACACAAAAAAATAAGTCAAATGAGTACCGCAAAAACAAGGCGAACATCTAACCATGACAGTGCAACATCCTGCCACTGCGCACCACTATTAATCTTCATTCACGGTTTGAGACGTAGCCAGGCTATGAGGAAACTAGCCCTGCTACATTTGTCCTTGAGCACAGAAATGCACACAAATGCAGCGCAGAAATACAGAAAGCCAGACTATAGAGACTTTAACAAAAGCGGACAAGTGACCCCCAGGTCTTGGCACATTGAATTTGAACCTGAGGTTTGTAGACTTCTGTCTTAGGTCCAGTGTTTTTCATTTGACATGATATGAAATGTATTTTGCCATGCATTGAGGGTATATGAAAAAAAAAAAACATCTCTGGACATTTGTCACTCCTTGGGAGTATGACCCAAATCAAATCTATGCTAAAATGATTCATATTCCCCACGAGATTCTTCCCGCCATGTTAACACGGCTTTTCATCACTATGCAATAGTCACCACCCTTTATGTGTGAGGCTGCACGCTCCATTGCACACTTGCGATGGGATTAAGTATGCACACTGCGTCTCCTGAAAGAGGACAAGGATCAATACCCCTGCTATCTTTTCTCTCTCTATTTCCTCCGACCTGCCGTTCCCTCCATTTAAACACACCTGACTTACACATCATGGCACGGAGCTGTCATATCGAGAAAGCTTTGTTCATGTTAAAAGCATGGCGACACATGTATCTGATAAAACAGGGTCTGATTGTTGGTTTCAGTTGACTCTTAGCACAGACTGCCATAATAGTAGATGACTCATCGCAGTTTCCGTACCCTGATAATCATGGGTAGCCCATTAGAGCGGACAAGATGAGAGCAGCCTCCGGACTGAGAAAACATCATTAGTGCTCAGTAGCATCACACAGATGTGCTGGCCCACTGATCTCCTTCACTGGCTCCTCTGATAGCTCAACTCTTTTTTGGCCTTTAATGTTTCTGAGGGTCGCAAGGTTGCCCACAATAAGCTCATAGGAGAATAACAATGCTGACGTCTTTATTTGAAACACCTCATTGGCC
This sequence comes from Poropuntius huangchuchieni, assembly GCA_004124795.1. Classification (NCBI taxonomy): domain Eukaryota; kingdom Metazoa; phylum Chordata; class Actinopteri; order Cypriniformes; family Cyprinidae; genus Poropuntius; species Poropuntius huangchuchieni. The sequence continues at coordinate 20,575 of SCHK01398535.1, read as the reverse complement.
TGTTTACAGGATTGTTTGGGGGCAGGGATGGATGATAGGGATGTTGACTAGGAGACCACTAACTGTCTAGTTGAACAGTGAGGTGTTGAGGTCCACGAATACCAAATAATCAAGTTTTTAAAGTGAATACTGAACGAAAAATAAAAAAGTGCTTTTACCAAAAAAAAACAAACNCCAAATAATCAAGTTTTTAAAGTGAATACTGAACGAAAAATTAAAAAGTGCTTTTACCAAAAAAAAACAAAAAAAAAAATAGTACAGAACCATACTTTTTTGAAGTTTGGTGTTTAAAATAAAAACAGAGCACACAGAAAGAGAAAGTGCAACAATCTATATTATAGCTCTCTGTATGAAGCATACAGACTTCATTAGAGCCAAAGAAAGACACATTTTGCTGAAAAATGCTCAATATACAATTTAAAGCCTAGAGTGAAGTCATTATGTACATTAACAATGATTTAGGACAAATATAGTGCAATTTAATGGAAAGCGGTGTGAATGGCGCTCTGTAGCGCGGCAGGATTTCTGTCAGCTGAATATTGCTTTCTCAACAAATGCATTAATGTGACCAGCTGGATATAAACTAATACGAATACATGGCAACAATCGTGACATTAAACATTTGGGTCGGATTTGCGTGTGTTTTGGTCACATTGATTTAACCACTTGGAAATACTAATGTTCACGTCCTCTCAGCCTTGAAAGCAAACTGCTGATCTTTCTCTACTAATTCAACATATAGTCAACACATTAATTAGGGCCTGTATGAAAACATGCACTGTAGTATACTGTATACACCATTTCGTTGTTAGGACAATTGTCCCACTCTGTGCAGAGCATAGTGTTATGTGTCAAAGCATACAGCGTGCGGTGTCAGTGACTTCCACCTCTAAAGGCTGCTCTCATACTGTCTAATGACAGCTGACCTTCTCAGCTGCTTTATAAACAGACATAACCCGGAAAAATATTAGCATGGCTTTTTGCAGATAGCTGATAATGGCAATCAACTATCGGTGCCGATTATTCAGCAAAACCGATAAATCAGTCAACCTCTACATTGTTCACGTTTATGCGTTCAAATTTGTGTTTATACACTACTATTAAAGTTTTTTTTTTCTGAATAATTATGTTTTTCAAATATCATTACACGTTAAAATATCTCTTTTCTATATTAAAATCAAATTTATTCCTGTGATGGCAAAGCTGATTTTTTAACAGCCGCTAGTCCAGTCTTCAGGGTCACATGCTATGCATGCAGAATGGACATTTATTTAAGAGATTTATTAAAGATTACATTTTGCAGAGTTGTGAATTATTTGTGTTTTTGTAGGTTAAGCTTTAGGTGAGCTTTACATTACAGCAAATGTAATCTATATGTAAAATTAGAAGGGGTATGTATTTATGGGGCTACCAAGGTTAATTTTCTAACTTATATAAATTAAATGTTTAATACATATTAATGCACTATTCATAAATGAATAAATGTTTTAAATAAATGATTTTATTCTATTCTTAAAAAAGCAAACACAATTAAATATCTAATATGAACTGAAACTGGTACCATGCATCCATGCTTGAAACACTTATGTTTTGTTCCGTACCCTGTTTTTGAACTCAAGAACACATGCACATCCCCCATTAAATGCATGTATAGTAAACATGATCCTAACCACCCTAATTATAAACATCTTCCTTCAGACAGACTAGTTGATTATGCAAATGTGTAGTTTTGCAGATCTTTAGTTCGGAGCCCCTTCTGACTGACTGACTGACTGCTTATCCGCACGCACCCCTCCTTTCCTCTTCCCCCACCTCCATTAAATGTTGGTAAATATTCCCTGATCTGCCTGAGACGCGCCGGCGGTTGTATAAGAGCAGATAGTGATTCATTAATGTGGGACAGATTGGCTTTTTCGAGTTTGGAAGGGGGAGATCAAAAGACCCTTTGAAAACGAGACCGCACTTTAAAAAAGGCAAAAAAGAGACGGCTACGCAACCGTCTACCTTTGTGTTATTAAAGCTGATAATGAAATGACACAGCATTGTGGCTCCTGAGCAGAGGCATTTAAAGAGCGCTGCTACTTGACATGCTGTAGCACCCTTATTTGGGCTTAAAAAAGGGCGGTAATGATTGACGCGCGCGAGGAGGGGTGATCGCAGTGCTAGAACGGCTCCCTTTCAAAGACAGATAATTAGGATTTAGACCCCGTCAGGCCTCTGCCATGGATGATAATGGCTTGAACTGTGCAGAGCCATGAATGTTTGCCACATTCATCACTGCTGCCTCGCCGTTGCCAGATCAGCCTGATACATTAAACAGTGACACCTATAGACTCTGATAAGGAACTGCACGACTGAAAAATAATGGGTACACAGGGTTTCCTCTGCACAGACAGTCGAAAACCCCTTAACATATGGGCTACCACGACTTGATATGGGCCGATAACCTTCGTCCACCGCCAAGCACTGCAGTCGGGGTGCAGTTGAGGTGTTTTTACGATGACCGTGGGTGTTTTTTAATGAGCTGCTCTCAGCTGCCGGCCCCTCGAATGCAGTATATGTAGCATCTGACGCTTGAGCACAACCATGTCCGCAGACGGCATTAGGAGGAGAGCTATTTGAAGCGCGGCCAGAAATCACAGGCATCCATGTGCACAAAGCGTTTTCGAGAGAATCCCAGGACAATTGCAGTTGCTTCAGCTGCCCGTATTTGAAAGCAGGCCAACTCTGAGGAATTGTGAATCTGTGTTAAGAAAACGACAAGGCTTTTAAATAGTCAGCTCTTTTGTTCCAGACGTCATCCAGACTATTAATCTTATATGGTCAGTGCATCTAATGATTTATTCATTGTGTCGGTCAAAGGGAATACTTTTTGCTGGCGAGTTGTGGAATATAAAAACAAAATGTTTTCGTGAAACTTGGTTGCCATAAAAGTTTAAAAGCTACAGAGACAAAAATGCATTTTTTCTTCTCTTTTCTTTGTAAGTACGGGATAAGAAAACCGAATAAAGTACGAGTGAAAGAAGGCTTTACAGGGAGCTTTGCACATGTGACTGTCTGTGGTCAATAGAGGCCTACACATTCAATCAACCTGCTCCTTATCTGCCCACAAGCAACACAGACATTTGAACCTCTGCAATAGAGTGATACCATTACGGTGAACTTCCACAAGCTAAACGCCTCACTTTGCAGGGTATAGTTGGATAATATTTGTCCCTTTTCTTCCCCCAAAGAAGCAATGATAGATTGCTATCGTGTCATATAGACTGCTCTCTTAAAAAGAAGTGTTGCTACTGCTCATTCCTCAAAAGAGCGGTACAGTCAGTGTTGAATTTCAGCCATTCAGCTTGGCATTTCTTTTCAGAAAAGAAAATAATGACTGTTAAAATGCAATGAACAGTACAATGACACAAAAAGTATTTCACAACAACAGTAGAGAAGGGGTATTCAAATCAGGGTTCATGCGATTAATCATGATTATTTTATCCTATTAAATGCTTGTAGCTGTAGCAAATAAACAGAAAAACTGAGATTTTGTGAAATAATATAATGTTGTCTAATATAATATAATATTTTTATTTGAGTTTTGCCTGAATCTTGTTCACTGGGCTTTATAAGGCACTATTCTCTGTAAAACTGGACAAAAATATATTTGTTGTGAGTTAAACTGCAAAACTTTTTAAAGTTTATTCATCAAACATCCCTCCAACAAAGTATAGTATAACTCTATATAGATCAATAAAAAGTAAAGGCTTTGTAGATAAAATTGAAATCATTTGTTTTGGCTTTAAAGAAATAGTTCACTCAAAAATGTTGTCATCATTTACTCGCCCTTATGTTGTTCCAAAGCTGTATAAGTTTCTTTCTTATACTGACAAAAGAAGATATTTTGAAGAATTTTTAAGAACCAAACAGTTGTTGGTCCCCATTGACGTCCATAGTAGGGAAAGAAATACTATGGAAGTCAATGTGGACCATCAAGTGTTCTTCAATTCTTTTATGTTCTTTTAGGTTTGGAACGACATGAGGGTGAATAAATGATGACAAATCTTTCATTTTTGGGTGAACTAGGCCTGTCTCTTTAAAATCATAAAGCTAAAATCCAATTGACCATTCGCAAAGGGCTTGATTGACAGGCGATCTGACCAATCAAAACGCAGATATTATGTGCCGCTGCTGCTATCCACCATCTTGCCCGACAGCTACGGCCTGTCTCCATAGAAATTCATGTTAAAACAGGGTAAAAAAGATTGACTGAACTGAAACTTTTTCAGTATAACTAAATATAAAAATGTGCGGAGGGTTAAGTTGTGCTGTTGTTGGCTGCCACAGTAACGGCAATAAGCTAAGGTATTCCTTTAAAGTACTTGTTTTGTGCACCAGAAAATCTGTCATGTCCGGTTAAAGTGTTAAATAATAAAATAATATGTTAAACGTGTGCTCTTATCATTCTGTGGACAAAATCCTGTGAACAGGTTTCACGTTATATTGTTGTCGGCTCAGAAAATGTGTAAATGCACACGCGCAGTAGCAGCAGCTGTATCCCTTCTAGCCTTAACCACAAATCAGACAGAGAGTAGATTAACTTCGATGGACATCAAATACTTTCTGATGTTTATTCATGTTCATTTCGCGCTTTACGTAAATATGAAACGATTATCAGTTCATGTGTTTGAACTGAGGCAATACAGTGATCTATCACGACACATTAAAGAGCCACAAATATATTCTTATTTTAAAAATGTATAGCTAACTTGATATTTTAGTAAAGGGGTTCCTTACAGAAAAAAAAAAAAACATCACATTGGGGACACTTGGCTTTAGAAAAGTCAAAACCCTTAATATAGAGTATACACACATATTTATATCAGAGCTGAAAAATTTAAACTAGACAGCTGCAGTTAAAGCACGCGTGCACTTTTGACCACACAATGAGATTCAAAATGAATCACATTCAACAGAGCTGGCATACTATAATATTTCACCAAGCACACACTATATTCCACATGCTAGCAATGTTAGCGCTCACCCTCTAGCATATTTTCAGTTCCTGGAAGAATTCCTTCTCTTGCTTTACTGAGCTCTCTGCACACGCTTACAGATGTTGCCACTCACCTCTGGCACAAGGATATTTATAATCACAAACATTCATAATGAAATCAAATGGACACATGACCTAGTTCTTACAGCTCAAGCACATCATTTCATGACTTTCGAACAGATGACTGCTAAAGCTGCCAAGATCTGCAGGCCCTGACATATCTCTGAGGATTATGGAAATTCTCTTTACAAACATTGCGTTTGACACCAAATGTCTTTCGATTCACAAAACACTTACTGTTTCATTGAAGAATCAATGAGAGGTTGTGTGTCTAAAGTCTTTTCTCAGTTAGAAAAGCACAGACGAGCGTTAGCTAGACAAAGCGGTCTCGACACCCGTAACACTTGACAAGCGCTAACCTCTTAGGCTGAGAGGCCTGAGGCAATAAGCCGTCCATAACATCTGGATGTGAGGGGTATTGCACCCTCAGAGACCCTCAGAGCTGTTAAAAAGCAAATCTTTCTATTCTCAATTCAAACACTTCTTCCAGAGCCAAAATGCTTAGTTCAGACCACTGAGCATTGCATGAGTGCTTGCTGGGGATGCTAACCTATAAATCATAAATGAAGACTTAGCATTAGCTTCATCCAAAAATAGACGGATTCCTCCAAAAACAGATGCACCTTTCTCTCCCCGCAACAAAAGGACGGTGCTAACCTAGAAGACCTGTACTACAACAGGCCTGTCTGTGTTGACAGCTAGCTATAATGTTTATATTTAGCGCTGCGCCGCGGGCTAGCGTTTAGACTCTGAATGCATGTCAGAGGCGATGAGAAAGTTGAGCTATGATTCCTTGTGATTGATCCATTCTTGTCCGTGCCCCACATAGCAAAACTGCTGGCGTGTGTGGGTGCGCAGGGGCATCCCTTGTGGAAAGGAAGTATACTTTAGCATACTTTCAAGAAAACTACTCACTATGAAAAAACTAAACAGTTACAAGAACATACTTAAGTGCGAACTGAATGTAATGCTTTTGGGCACTTAAACGCATTAAATCAAAATGTGAAATGTAAAATTGAACTTAAGGGTGCTTTTTTGACCCACTTAAGTACACCATTTCTTCATGTAATTTCATAATTATTTAATTTCAATAATTAATTTCTGTTTTCTTTGAAATGTGCTTAAAGTTCACTGCTGAAGGTACTGACAAGCACTTACTGTATTGTAACTAAGATATTAAAATGTCATTTCGATTGAAACTTGTATATAATTTATTTAAAAATATTTTTAAATGCCCATTTATGAAGCTGAAGTTGCAGTTTAGTTCATTTAAAAATATATTAACTTTAAATGTGACATTGAATTAAAAAAGAAAACATTTAAAATTATGCTTGTAATCACATATATATTTATATTTAAGATTTGAAGCAAAGTTACCTATAATATTATATAATACCATTAAAAACATTTTTTACTTGCAAAATAATACACTGAAATGAAATGAAATAAAATACTAAAAACACAATTTATTTCAGATAGTTTCCAAGGCAACATTTCTCATTTGTAGTCTAATTTGTACTAAAATAACTAAAAAGAAAGAAAAAGAAAAGAAAAGAAAAGAAAAGAGAAGGAAAGAAAAGAAAAGAAAAGAAAAGAAAAGAAAAGAAAAGAAAAACTATAGGCATACATCAAAAAAAAAAAACTACCAAAAATTTCAAAATCACTAAAACTAAAATTTAAAAGAAAATGGAAAGTATAAAAATAAAAACTGAATCAAAATATTAATAACAACTATAACAGTATCTCAATCAAAATAACACTGATTTAAAATACACTACAAGTAAATTAATTAAGCATACTTTTTCACAAGGGATATCCAACCATCTGATTTTGCTGTTGGTGCTGGTTATACGGGTATAAATAAATCTGTGCAGATAGACCAATTAGCAATCTTAATGCGCATGAGGCTTTGCAAAGGGGTTAAAAAGTGAGATTAGCCAGGAATTATATTCATTTCAGGGCCCCTTGTTGTGTTAGAATGCTGCATGCGGTCATGGCCATCAGCTGATGCCGTTTTTCAAGAAGATGACATGACGTATTACCCTTTAAGCGGATATAAAGGTGTTATGTTGGTGTGAACCACAGCAGGGTGCCAAATGTGGAAAGTGTCGCTAAGCTGACATGATTTCCTAACAAATCTTTGGCCACACAGAGTGTTTCTTAACGTAAACGACATGGAATAAGATCTATGACATTTGCGACACAGGGAGCCCATTAGTCTCCAGTTAACCATACACGCAAAACACTCAAAGTAATGTTGTTCAGCACTGCTACAGTACATAGAAGGAATGAACAGCGCTTATTTAATGCAAGCACTGACATTGTTAGTCTTTGTACTGTCAGTTCGGGTTTACATATCATCAAGCGAAAACGACTGACTCTGCGCAAGGGTGCCGAAATGTTGGTCAGGCCCTAACCTAAGGCGGTACCCAATGTCAGAACGCTTATCTGAGGAATAAAGTGAGTTGGACTTGTCCCACTGGTTCCTGGTATTGCCGTTGCTGCAGCAAAAGAAATGCCATTCAGTGCTGGAGAGGTGTGAGATCTCAGCCCAGCAGGCTCAAGAGATCAGCTGAGATCCGCAGATGTGATACTCTATCATTACTCCACAGAGTATCTTCTGCCTCGCAGACAGCAGTTTCGAGACTTGTGTGTGTGTGTTGACGGCAAAGGGAGCTCTAGGAACACTGGAACAGTCTTTCTGCACAGACACAAGGATTACGTTATTAATACCCAGAGGTTTTAACTCAAACCAAGGGGTCAGGTTCAGATGGTTAGGATAGTTATCCCAGCTCAGAGGTTTTGTAACTGGATGTTTCTTCAGCTATGGGCACTTTTGTTCCTTTGGACTCTTAACTTACTTGTCACACTCTCAGTAGGTATGCCTAATGTATACACATATATCAACAGATAAGTCTTTTTTTTTCTCTGAAGGTAATGGCAATTCCCAAAACAGCACAATTTTCATTGCACCTCAAATGATGTTTTGGTTTTTAATAATATTCTATGTTGAAAATTTTGTTTGTGGAAATGACATTTTTGAATTGGGAGTAAAACTGCATACATTCATAATTATACACATTATATTATATTATATTATACATACAAAAAAAAAAAATATATATATATATATATATATATATGTTTTCACACTATTTCTCATTTTTTGACAAAATTATAGCTTGATCAGAAATTATGTATAATAAATGCAAAATGTATATACTCACACACATATGAATATACAATTTTTAAAAACTGTATAAATCATTACTTATTTGCATTTAATTGTCACACAATAAATGTTACAATTATTTGTGTTTACTTTATTAACGACATGCGCATAAAACTTTGTTTACAGTATATAATGGATTTTCATGCTTTACGATTGAAAGTCTATGTTTGGAACAAAGGTAAATTAAAATCTATATACGGTATATAAAATGCATTTGAAAAGTAGAAAAAATAAATAATGAAGGCATTCTAATAAGTTTCCATCTAAGACAATTCTAAAAAGAAAAAAGTTAAAATCTGTTAGCTCTAATAAAAATTAACCCCTGGGACATAAAAGTGCCAAAAGTGGAAGAAACACCCAACTGACTGATTTTTAAAGGGCTCTTAAAAGTGTGAAATTGACATTTTTTTCCCATCTGCTACCTCTCACGACACGGCTCAGGATAGTCACTAGTGAAGCTACTAATTTCCTGTGGCTCAGGTGATTGGCTCAAAATGGAAATGGCAATGATAGCTTTCAGATATCATAAACCTCCTTGGTTAAACTAATCATTTGAATCATGCTGGAATGCTGTATGATAAAACACATGCCTTGCACTCCATTTTGAAGAACATAAGCAGACGGAAAAGAGAAGCAGCAGCTGTGCCTCAGGACCCCCAGGGCTGGTGGCTCCTTTTAATGGACTTTAATTGTGCCTGCCTGCCAAGGGAGAGGGCAGACTGGGCGAGACCCATCACACGACTGCACTAATGAGGACAAGAAGTAAATCACAGCTATTGTCCATACAGGGGTGCCCTCCCTCTTTTCATATTTCTCTCACAGACCTGAAGGGCCATCTTCACACACACATGCCATCAACATGATTAATCTGTTTATTAATTATTGTCGCTGACAATATTAACGCCGCTTCTGACAAGCTGTTTAAAGGTTGCCGTGTGTGTGTGAGAGAGAGAAACAGAGACTTCAGGGAAGATGGGCAGTAGTACTACAGAGAAGAGGGTCTAGCCTTTTTATTAGGAGATACAGTAAGAGAATCAGTGTCCAGGTGCAATGCTCAACTTTTGTGGCTTTTATTAGACACATTGTCTTCTTGAGTCACACAACAGCTCGTTTTAAGACAGAATTTTATTTTTCCTTTTGGAGAAAGATTTGAAGCTTTGTTTTGTTGAATTATGAGCCAGCTTTATAGCGTTTGAAAGGATTATCCATATTTCTCAGGTCAAGGATTAGTATTTCAGCAAACTGTATTGCTTTGGTCGAAAAATAATACTAGACATATAGCGCATATTTTATATAATTTCTAATATATTACTTACTTTTTATTTAATTTTATTATAATTTAAAATGATATATTTTTATATACTGTAAATATAAAATACAAAAAATTTGATATAAATATCAACGGAAATATACCAATGCTGCTCTGTGGACCTTTGCACAACCTGACCTTCAATTCACCCACCTATGAACATGTTATTTCGGTCATTTTATATGTATTAAGCCTCTGGGGTGTAACACCATGCTTCCTGCTGTCTGTCCTCACTACCTGCCACATTGGAGAAAAACGCATGTTGAATGAGTGGACACAGCACAGTTGGGAATGCTCAATGTGGACTCTTTACCCACCAAGGAACCTAGAGCAGAGACGGACCACACACTGGTAAAGTTCGGGACAGACTTCTGGCTGTCTTGAGTAAAGCACGACAGGTTCACATCTAAACACCAGGACATGGCGTGAATCACTGTCCACACAACCTGTCCAAGTAGGGAAATGCACGCAGGAAATGACCCTCTGGTAGAGTAAATGAAAGGGTAGAGTGAATGATTTTCTTAAGTCCAAATGATATATGAACTACAGAAAGTACCCATAAATAAGTTGTCTCAGCCTATTGAACTCTATGGAGGACAGGGATATGGCAGCCTTGCGAATTTAAACAACAGCTCTGCTTTATGTACATATTTGATCAGTGCAAACAATTCATTGTAGATCTACCAAAGTACATAAAAAATAATGTCTATGCACAGTTTGTTATTATCCCACAGTCTGAATCTGGGCACAGACTGATACTTTATTTTTTACAAGCCGTGTGGGTCATCATTTGTGCTTGTTTACTTCGGTTTTTGGCCAAATACTGAGTAAATAACTGAGCTGAGCAGAGAAGATATTAGTTTTACAATAGTTATCTCAAACCTGATCTAAGTATTCCCCTTTAGTATAGTATATGAGGATGAGTCAGCTCTTTCCTGACAGGTAATTAAGTTCTCTTATCTCAGAAACTAGAACAAATTTCTCACTATAAATTCACTTAATCCAAAGGCTCTTTAAACTTTATATCAAGTTAGACTTTCATTTTGACTTTATGGTCTAATATATTCTCTTTTTTACCTCAATGTACTGGATATTTTTCAAGACTTAATGTGTAGTGCTAAATCATCTCTAGCAGATTTTGATAACGCACACAGTTTATGTTCACAAAGTAACAGAATAAGGTTGTCGGCCCTGTTTTAAAGTGCTAAATACTGCACAAATCCAAAATGGCACAAAAAATATTTTACCCGAGGTGTGAATGTCAGTTCGCAGTTTAATTTAAATGTGATTGGATAAACAGACGGTGCAACATGAAATACTAGCAAGAAAATTATTTCTACTGAGTTGTGTGTAGTCCAATTCACAAACAAGTGGTTCTAATGAGCCGGTTCTTTTTAGTGAATTAAACAATACCAGAGTCACACTCTTGAAAATAAAAGGGTTTTTCTTTAGTGGTGCCACAAAAGAACCACTTTTGGGTTCCTCAAAGAACCTTTCAGTGAACAGTTCTCTAAAGAAAACTATAAAGAACCTTTTGTGCAACGGATCTTCTTTGAAGCATGCAGTGCAATTCACAAATAAATGACTCTTATGAACTGTATGAATCAATGAATTACTTTTTTTTTTTTAAATTAAATAAATATTATTACTGACTACATATCCATTCCCTGCCGTCCTTCTGAGCTGCTCTCATCAGTTTTTTGGTTTGTGTGAGACCCAAGTGCTGCTCTCTACACTCAGTTAAAAATAAATAAAGCATTCAAAGCCACTGTCATAAAGATTTGACGGATGAACTCATGTCTTGAAAGGATGCATTTATTAAATTACGTTGTGTCAACTGTGATAAGACTTTCCGGTGTTATGGAAGTTGCCATCTTTGAAATTACTTTTGTCACTGTCACTATGGTTACAGATTTTATTTACAGCTACAGGATACCGCTATGAGTTAAGTTCCCTAGATAGTTTTAGGGTTACATGGGTACTCCATGGGCAATCTCCATTTGAGCTAAGCTCGGGCATCATATGGCGTTGTGTTTTTCTGCATGACGGACCCCGTCAGTGACTAAACCAGCTGCTGTTTGACAGGAGTTCTCTGGAGCTGAGCTGCTCTACTCTGGCCTTCGTTCTGACCAACCGTACCTAGCTACCCGTCAAACACATGCGCAGACATGCATGCACACACGTACACACAAGTGCTCATAGCTTGTCACACATGAGGTGACCCACTTCACCTGCAATTCTATTTCAACTTTTGAACTCACATACCGGTCACATATTTCACGCTATGCTCACACATATAGTACACATGCTTGTTTTTCTATCACAGTAAAGACTTTCTTTGAGGACTTCCATTAAATCCTATCGGTAGCTCTACCAGGCTATGAGATGTCTTGAAACAATGCGCACACACACACATGTGCTTTATTTTGGGGACAAATCTGTGTCCACTAAATATAACAAATCTCATATTATGGTATGAAATTTGGTTATTGGATAATATATATAATAATATAATAATATATACATATACATATACATATATATATATATATAGAGAGAGAGAGAGAGATACACACACACACATACACATACATATATATATATATATACACATATATATATATATATACACATATATATATATATATACACATATATATATATATATACAGAGAGAGAGAGAGAGAGAGAGATACACACTCACACACACATACACATACATATATATGAATAGAATGAATATTGGATGTTCAAAAGAACAGCACTTTCTGTCTTTATGTTTGATTCATTTAATGTATCCTTAGTGGATAAAAGTTTTAATTTCATTAAAAAGTAATTATTTTTCTTTAAAAAACTGTCCCATATGTATATAACATTACATATAAATAAAAAACTTTTTTTTTTTAAGTTTTAAAATACATATATTTTATTTTTATTATTACATTAATTTTTATTTATTTATTTATTTATTTATTTATTTAACCTCATGTACGTTCTGGAACATAAGTCTGTTGGTTGACTACATTTTTGCCTAGTGAGGACATTCTAAACTTTATAAATATAGACAAATAAGCACTCACACATACAGTACTCCAGCTCGCATTCACACACACCTTGACCTTTAACAGGCCAAAGCCAACAGCATTATAGACCTGTTGGCTGAGCCCTGTAAATAAAAAACATTTATACATGTCAAAAGTCAATCCCTGCTTAATTAAATTTATTGCAAGGTCAATTTCTTGGCCGAGTTAACAGTTCTTACTGTACTGTGAAAAAGCAGGGGGGGGGGGGTTATGACAACAATTTACTGTCAGTGTAATTTGCATAGAATTCCATTTCCTGATCTGCAGAGAATGCTAATGTCAAGCCGTTACTCTTACTTACTGGAAGCTTTTGCAGTTGAGTGAGGCTGTACGGTGTCAGTTCAAGGCGCAATCAGTATTCATGCAGACCTCTGGGTTATGATGTGCTCCTGCTCAGTATCAATAGCAGGAGAAAGGAAGGAAGAAACTGTACCTTTGTGATGCTAATAGAAAGAAGATTACAGAAGTGATGACCAAAGTTCATTGGTAAGAGTGAAAGCGTTTCACTCAGGGTCAAGGGAGCAGAAAAAACAGAAAGGAAGGCGAATATAGCAAAGAGAAGGTCGACACGGTGAAGCTGTAAGGCCATGAAAGTCTTTCTGGTTCTGCTGACATTTTTTATGCTAGTCTGGTGTCTCAGGATTCTAAACAGTCTTGAATATATGTTATACACACCTACACATGCTAAAAGATGATGAAAAACAGGAGGACAGCCGGATCACATAAATGCCAGGACAAAATCAAAACAGACTGATCTTTGGAATCTGTAATTTGCTCAACTAAACACGGATATTAAAGACAGCTTTAAGTGGGTGCCAAATAGCTGTGATATTCTCCCGTGGTACGTTCAGAAATAGCAATAACAGCAAAATGTGTACCTACAGATTACATTTGAGGTACATCTCCCATGACACTTTCCACTCTGCCTCCCACTCGCCGCTTTCAGAAAGGAGATGCTCGCCATGTGATTTTCACTTGTCCTGGCCAACAAAGTTTAATCAGTCAACACCAGAGCATGAGCCTCAATCATGTCTTGTTTATAATAAACTAGCTGCAGCCTCTAGCGACTGTAAAAATAACTTATTTTGATGTTATGACCTTGTAGCAAGCCAATGGCCAGATAGCAGACATAGGAGTGAAATATCTCATAGTATAGCACTAAAAGGAAACAGAATTGAATTTTCAAACAAAGAAAGTTTGTAACTAGGCTGTTTTGGGCCACCATTGACTTCCATAGTATTTTCTTTCCTACTATGGAAGTCAATGGTGGCCCAAAGCAGCCTGGTTTACAAACTTTCTTCAAAATATATTCTTTTGTGTTCGGCAGAACAAAGAAATTCATACAGGTTTGGAACTACTTGAGGGTGAATAAATGATGACAGAATTTTCATTTTTGGATGAACTATCCCTTTAAGTCACCTGCACTACTTTAAAAACTGTTTTTTTTTTTTTTTTTAAAAAGTGTTGTCAGTTAAAAGTACTTTAAATACAACTGTTGACAGCACCTGAACACTGAAGAACACTGGCAGTGTTTACCCTTGTTTTACCCTGTTGTCTTGTCTCTGTGTATTTTAGGAAGTCTTTGAATTTTTGGCTTGCTCTTCTGTAACAGAATCTGAATTTATTTTTCCACACCGTATATAATCACCCTCTGGCTCAGCCTGACTGCTACATTAGCCACGCCCCAACCTCTCGCTATTGGCTGCAACTGCAAATACATAGGTTGACAGGCAGATAGGACATCCTATCATTGAATCCAGACTGAATATTATAGTCCTACGCTTTCTACAGACTATATATATAGACCAGGCTGTGGAGAGACTTTCAACCAGTGTAACAAACCATATTTATGAAAAACTTTACACATCTTATCTTTAACATAGTTGCAGTAAAACGGCAACACTATTTTCCCTTTTTAAACAAATTATGATTACTAATATGTGACCAAATATGTTTTTTTTACAGTAAAAACAAGACTTTTTTAACTGCTAATTATTTTATAGTTTTGTCCTTAATACCACTTTCTATCCTTTTGACATTTTCTTCTTGAATATTAATGTAACATTCCATGTAGTCTAATTTCCAATCCCTCGTTGTGCAGTGGTTAACTTTAGATCTGTATTTACATCCTGTTAGACTCCATCCTGTTAGGCATCCTGTTCATTTTCTTGCCATTGTGCAAATAATCAATTTATAATTAATAAAGTGTCTGAGCTTGAGTCTGGTAAATCCTTTTATAGAAAGTCTTACTTGAATTACAACACAAGCATATTTATTTTTTAAAGCTACAGAGCTCAGAAGGTACTGCGTGTGAGGAATGACCCAGTCCCACTTTAAAAGCGTGATTTAGACAACTTTAGAGATTAAATAATAAACACTTTATCACTGAATAATTCAAAGTGCTTCAACAAAAAATAAAAAATAAAATAAAATAAAAATACAAGCTTCACATTTCTGTTGTTTAACCCACCGGAAGTTTGTGTGTTCAAAGCCACGATGTAGGTCAATATCTGTCTGATGAAACATGCAGACTGCAACACATTTCAAAACTCATTCAAAATCTACATAGGCCTACACTAAAGCCATACCTACATGTCTCATCATATCCAATGACAATCTGAGATGTTCACAAAAAATTGGTGATTTGGGGAAGCTGAACTTTCAGACGTATCTAATGCTTGGCATGAGGAATCCATTTAGGAAACAGGAATAAGAAAATGTCTGCTATGGAATTTGAGGCCACTCTTTTTCAATATAACCTGACAGGAGAGAAATGATGCTTTCTGAGTCAGACATTAAGAGGTTGTGCTGGGAATTTCAACTCCGCTCGGTGACCATCTATGACTGCGCATTAAGATAATGTAGCTACGGGGAGAATGTCCCATCTTTACCTCTGTAACCCAACAGGAAGGACTGTGACTCAGCTGTTAATATAAGGCTGGTGACATTTTTTAGAGAAAGTTATTTCAAAGCATATATAATCTTGAGTGACGCGCAGAGGAGATGCACAACAACACCGCAAGTATGCTGCCGGATATGTCCACAACCCAAAGTTAATTCTCGCTGCGTCATCTCAACTCAGTGACCAGAAATGGCCCAATATATCCAGCCAGAGCCAGTTCACTCAAGAGCTTATGCTGATAAAAATTTGCATTATTTACAGAATAAAAAAACAGATGTATAATCCAAGATACTTTTTATCATTTTGATAGATAAAAAAAATAAAGTACCCGGTCTGTTGCATTTGCCTGCTTTAGAAACATTCCCACAGTAAAGGATGCTAATAAGGATTAGAAGTGAAGAAAAGGGGAGAAATAAAGTTTTAAAGTGCCCCCTTGGAAATAGACTGAGAGAGAGATGTGAGTAAGGATTTGGGGAGAGAAAAGAGAAATTTTAAGTGTAGTCCAGTGGAATAATTCATGAGATATTGTTCATTAAATCGGGTGACCAGATCGCATGACTGCAACGTCTGTTGCCTTTTCCACGTTGCCAGAGTAGAATAAAAATAAAAAAGCAAGACAGACTAAAAGAGCCTTTGCCAAAGAAGTTCTTGTGATATCAATGTCACATTCAAAATGCCAAGTGGTACAGTAACTTTTTTCAGTCCCAATGTTTATGCAATGTAATGCAACCTGTATAACATATTACAAACAAACAAACAAACAAACAAGAATAAGAATAAGACTAAGAATAAGAAAATATTACTAATAATGATAACAAAAAATATATAATATAAAAAATATATAATATAATATAAATAACAATTAAACCATTTATTTTAAATTTTGCCAAATTTTCATATCAAGTGCTTTTTAATATATATTTACATTTATATATATATATATTATAAATGTTATATTATATACTATAACTATACAATTTCTAGTTAATTTATTTACTTTGATTTATTTACATATTTTATTATTTACTTAAATGTAATATAAATAATAATAATAATATCTGGTATAAAAGAGGCCCATGTATTGCCTGTATAGACTATAATACATGGTTCAGACTTTATATGAGTTATTCAGGGTTGATGTTTTTCTCAGTCTTTATTAAAAGGGATAAGAATTAATTCAGTAGAGATTTAGCCATTTATCTCAACCTGTCAGAATGGTAATCCTAATAAAACTGCAAAATATACAATATAAAAGTCACTTACTCAACCCTGTATCCAAATACAGGTTACTACAAACCAATCTGTAATCATGCTAAAAGATTTTCCTATACATAATCATGTGTAATATCAATAAAACCACTGTATCTGCCAATGCCATCTGTCTTCGCCAGATGAATGACAACTGTGTATCATTTAGCAAGCCTTCAGACTGGAGTCCTTTCAAGAATGTGATGGGGCCTGGCGTGTGATTGATGTCTTTAATTAACATGTGATGTAAAAGTGGGAAGATTACACTCACATTTCAGGACTTAAACGTAGCCTCTGTCACACCGACATTAGTCACCACTCCCTGGTAACTTCCAGCAGCACTGCATTAAACTGATACTAATCTCTGCATTCGGACCGAACATATGTACTGATGTACGGATGAGAGAATTGTAAGCATTGCTAGAGCTAGTTAGCTAGAACTGCCACAGCTAAGAAAGCCTGCGCTAATGTCGCCTGCTGAGAAACAAGATGGCAATTAGTGTCCCGTGGAAGCTGGCGGCATCAAAACAGACATTAAATACAATAGACTCACCATATATTTACCTATTGTGACAGTTGTAATTATATTATGTTGGCTGCAATGGGACATTTATTCCATAGAGTTTGTCTTTGGAGTCAAAGCTTTCATTACGACCAGACAGCTTTGTGAATCACTCGTTGAGTTTCCCCCATCTGTCATTCCTAAAGGCCTGAGTTTGAACCCCGGCAAGAACAAAACCAACGTATTAAATAGCCTCAACTACAGTACAGTAGGGAACAGTTTGACCATTCAACTGGGAAATCTTTGCTTCAAAGCTCCGGGTTTTAACAAACAGCATTAACTAATAAAGCTGAAATGGCATCTTTACAATGTCATATACAGGGGTTATAAAGCCTTACCATGCAGTCCCAAGCCAATAAATCCATAGGATACGTGACCATAAAGAGCTCTCTGCACTATTCTCTGAGACGTATTTCTAGAAAACAGCTGAACATGGCTAAACAAGGAAGCTATTTTTACTTAATGACAGCTTAAATGCTTATTTAAAAATGTCTGGCATATTATGATGCAGACCCAGAACACATGCACAGTGATTTCAATGAATTATACTGCAGTAATCCACACAGTTTTATAGCACAAATATAAAGCAGTCATGAATATGAAATAGCTGATGGATATGTTTATTTGCATGCAAATCAACATTAGGTAAATAAAAGTAAAATACCATGTATAATTGTAAATTGCATATGAACACATCCATCATCCATATGTGCAAAGAGACAAATGTACAAGCACTGGGCTTTATATAAAATTTCTTTAGACATTCATATTTTAAAATCATATGGATTATGCATGCTTTTCTGCACAGGGCCAATTTGAGGGTGACTGCCTGAATGTTTATGTATGGCCTCTAAAAATCAATAGTTGCATGCAAACGTTGGCTTGCTAGACAAGTACAAATTGATCTTCATTTATCAAAAAGTGTTTTTATGACTAAACACTGGTGTATAAATTGACAGTTCCTCTTTGCACAGCTGAACCTAACCGACTAGCAGCGATTTATCAACCTCATGTGTCTGTAACTAATAGCAGTGACGTTGCTAACTTCACAATATTTTTTAAAGAGTGGCAAAAGCTCAGCTGTTTTCAAACAGCTCTTTCTGTAACAAGACACTTTCTCACAAAGTAGCAGTGTACCACTACAAAACACTGTAAACATGCAATGTATGTTTGACATATGTTTGATATAAATGTACCTGTTCAAGTTGAGTCGAGATATATTGACATATTTCTCTGTTTAAATTNAGCAGTGTACCACTACAAAACACTGTAAACATGCAATGTATATTGTATTATTTGCCTACATACTGTGGTTGAGCACATATGTTTGATAGAAATGTACCTGTTCAAGTTGAGTCGAGATATATTGAGATATGTCTCTGTTTAAATTAAAAATGTAAAAAATGTAATAACTTAATTGTTCTGTATTTTCAAAGACATTTCCACCTTAAATAGTTTCAATTTATTCATTATAAATTCGTCTTATATTATCCTTCTCAACACTGAATGTACACACATACATACTTTAAATAAAAATATAGTAATTAAGATTACAACACATAAAGATAATAATGCAAGGGACTGACAAAAATACCCAGAGCAACATCATGCTATTTAACGGAAATCAAAACCATTCATATTTTTGAGTGACTTGTGTGTTATTCTAGTCTTTAATGTTGACTGATGGGAAGCATTTACGAAACTGTGACACGGCAAAATGATCGAGCCCGCTCTTGTCACTCTCTTTGATTTATGCTTGCCATTTTATGTAGCTAATCTTTCATTTGCATTGGCCCTATGTGCACCAAAACCGCCCGTTCTGAATAAAACATGTCCAATTTACAATCTCCAGAAATATGGAGGAATATTAAACAGTGCCTCCATTTTCATGTGTCTCCATGCATCTGAGCTATTGAAATATAGATTCCTGCTCTTAAGAGAAGAAGGAGCTAGAGAGTGAGGTCATAACCCTGTGCCCTCCGACACATCTTAACAGCCAAACGCAGATGCTAAATTGAGTCATTGATTAAAGCAGTCATCGGCTCTGGCCTGAGTCACCAACACTAATGTCACGTTGTCACATGGATGTGAATAAACTATTGTTATGATGATTCACAACGAGCGGCACTACAGCCAAGTTGACATTCATTTCCAGAGACCTTGAGCCTTCAGGGCAGAGGAGTACAGTAGAGTTCACTGGAAAATACAAATTGCTATACGGTAAAGGCTAATGTTCAGACCGATGATTATAATAAATGCAGCTATTCAAGAGACCCAGTTACTAATGCGATATATATTTTAGAAACCTTGTCCAATATTATCTGTTTGATTATTGAAAAGGAACTTTTGCTAACAGGGAAACTAGCAGGCAAAGGAACATTTACTAGCAACTCATATTAATTCTTCAGGGTAAAGCTGTAAAACATTGATGGAACCATATGGATTATTAAGTTAAAAGACTTTTCTTTGTGTAATAAACCAAACAGCCAGATTTCCAGTGATGAATAAAGCAAGACACTAGAATTTCCTCAAGCGAGGATCCCAGTAACAGCAGGTAGGTCCAGCTTTAGCTCCTCAGGGGTGGAGATGTTCCAGAATGTTCTCCAGATAAACTCAAACCCTCAGTTCTGTTCATAAATGTAACCAGATTGCATGATGTTATGG
>SCHK01398484.1:0-15632 GCA_004124795.1 Poropuntius huangchuchieni | reverse complement strand
ATGTAATCCATTACATTACACATTTTAGGTAATGTAATCAGGCTACTTTTACATACTTTTAGATTACATTACTTTTAGATTACTTTTGTCCTAACTCATTTTTCACATTGATTTAAATAGAATAATCTTGTTCCATATTGATATAAAAATACAAACAGTAAACTGTTTTCCATTCGTTGTTATTAACAACATGAAAAAAAAAAAAAAAAAAACTTACGAAACCTTATATATTCTATTTATTCACTGCTACTTTATTGCTATTGTGTGAATAATACGATGGTAATATGACCTATGATGGTTGGTTATTAATATTAACAGGTATATTTTAAGGTGCTTTTGAATGCCACAATGAGGTGCTTGAGGTGTTTTTGCAGGCCACAAATAATTTGTAGTTTACGAACTAGTATCTTGTCATTTAGCAGATGCTTTTATCCAAAGCGACTTGATCCAAAGTGCACTCAATAGGGGTACAGTTTCACGACGGCCCTGGGTACAGTTACTCCGCTCAGCGTCTGCACAAGCAGATTCATCAGTAAGGTAGACACCGCTGGGTCTCTGCAGAAGAAAGACACTCATAATTTTAAATTCTTAAGCCCCACTAATCTGCGTAAAGTTGTTTGACCTCTACACTTAGCCAAGTCATTCTGGAGTAATGCAAGAGTCTCGGCCGCTAGGCTGAGCTGGGATTATGGTAATTACGGTTATTATTTTTTCAATGTAAAGATGATCTGACACATAGTATGGCCATCCTGTCCTAGCTCTTGACAGCTAAATTAAAAACAGGCTATGCTGACGTGACCTTCGGGACTGATCCGGTCTCAGCGGAGAGCTGTCTCTCAGCACAGACACATTGAGAGGCCTTCGAGCAAAAGCGTGAGTTGTTTGTTTTGAGGCGCTTGAGATCTACTCTTTTGGGGCGATCCACCGCTGCCGCAAGGCTGCCTACGTACCTGTCCAGACAGGTAACCCTCTACCAATGAGGGAAGCGGTGCCTTTCTCAGTGGGGCAGTGGGAGGGAGTTTAGCCTCAAGAGTCTAAACACTGGGGAGGAACGGCTCTGTCTTTTGAAACCTCGAGGGACGCGTCTCTTATTATATGCTAACAACGCCTATGATGTTGTTTACTGCTGAGACCCACCACTTCACTCTAAGATGTTGCTTGCACTCGAGAAAGGTTTCCGGAATACATCAAGCACATATTAAATCTGAAATTAAAAATCAGTCATCCGTGACATTTGACACACAGACTCGGGAGCCAGAGGAATACCAACTCAGTGGCTGAAATCTCGCGACCACTTAAACAGATATCCAGAGGGACTCTGTGTGTGTGTGTGTGGCTAGACGGATTGGAGATGAGGCTTACCGTGAGCTGGATCAGGTGGACCAAACACCAGATTGTACCGCAGGATGTAGAAGTTATTCCACACGTACAGCTGGTTGTCTCGCGGGTTGTATTCCACAGCGGCGATGTACTGGTACTGGTTGGGGAAGTGGATGTCGACATATTCGCCTCGGTTCTGTTTGGTGTTGTACATGTAGTCGATGAGGCTCTTACTGACTTCGCTCTCGTTGTCTTCGTACGTGGATCGGACCACATACAGAACCCCACAGATCATGAAAGCGTTGGAGGCCGACCGCTTGTCGTAGGTGGTCTCCCAAGTGGCCTCGAAGCGAAGAGTGTAGGGGTTGAGCTGACTGATCACCATCATGCCGTTGTTCTGCTCGGTGGCATAGATCACCCAAAGGCCGTTTTCGTCAACCGCCAAGTCGATGTCCGTTTTCCCGCCCCACTTGTACGGTGAGGTGTCGTGATAGTTGGCGTTATTTATAATTGCCTCCCCACTTTTGATTCTGGTCCGAAGGTCAAATTTGACAATGTTACGTGTCCGTTCCTTGTTAAAAAACACCGCCCCGTCGTATACCACAAATCCCGTCCCGTCGACCCGATGGGGGAGTTTGTACGTCGTGGTCTGTCGGGAGTTTTGAAAGTCGTCGAGCGAGTTGTACTCAATAAGCGTATCTGTTCTGTAAGGGGTCCAGGGCATGAAATAAACCTTGTCTCCTGCCTGGAGAGGGTCTTTGCACCACGACCCCGCTTGTTGCTCCGCCTCGTACAGAAACGACGGATCTCCAACCGCTTTCAGAGTTCCGGGACAAACAAAAACTAGTGATGAGAAGAACAGAGCAGAGAACAGTCAAACGTAAGCGAACGCAGCTCGCGCTAGTTGAAAGCAGAGGGCAAAGTGCCATCTGACTCTACATCGCTCTGATAACTGGGTAGTCGGTGAAGACAGAAACACACACTAAGAAGTCTAACAGCTACCCACATTCACAAGCAGTAAAAGGTGCGAAGAATCTGCATCTGAAGGTTATTGAAGCTTAAAACGGAAGCAAAAACAGTTTTTATGTGTCCGTAAGCAAACAGTTTCGGCTCACTGCTGCTTGGACATACTGAAGGGGAGTGATGGAAAAATCAAACCACAACCAAACACAAAGGAAAAAAGGAAGGAATACGACAAATCTGCCCTGCAAATAAAAGCAGACAACTAAATAAGGCTTGAGAAAGACACAGAGAAGAGCAGCATACAGGCAGTCTGTGTCCTGAGACAAGTTTTTCCACAGTTTTTACGTCTTTCCTACGGGCCTAATGTTGCAATCATTTTACAGCATAAAGCATTTCCTTGCTTCTTAACAAAGACATGATAGTCAAACATGTAGAAAGGGTGAAGTGAGAGAGCGAGAGAGACATGTAGAAAGAGAGAGAGAGAGAGAGAAAGACAGAAAAGTAGAAGAAGGGAAAGCCAGAAACAGTAGAGGTAGTGTAAGTCTATAGGAACCCTCTTACCAAAGCATGCTGGGAGTGTGGAGTGGGGCTGGGGTTCGAACAGGCAATAAAAGAGCGTGGAGGACGGGAAGAGGAGGGGGAAATGGGGCATTTGTACCTTCAGCATTACCGCTAACATTTAACTTGTGCTTTATCATTTTCTTTTAAAGCTTCCCTCCGATTGCTGCTCGTGCACTGACCTTTACTAAAATACGAGACCCTTTCTGCTACTGCCTGCTATCGGAACAGCAAGAGTGGGCACAGGAAGGTTTTACAACCACAAAAAAATAAATGTATTAAAGAAAGAAAAACAAGGAGCTGATTGTGTCAGTGATTTACCTTTTTGCTCCACTTCTATTTTAAGCGTTGGAAGAGAGAATGAAAGGAGTGCAGGGGGAAAAAGAGATTAAAATGAATTAACCATCATGTCCATGATCACATGCAGTTAACATGTCATGAGGTTACGGGCATTATGCACAGAGCTACAGCTGTCAGAGGAGGAAGAGATCGCAGTTAGACACCTTCAACACATGAAAAAGAGCAAGGTTAAAGGGGGTTCTGTCACAGTACAAAAGGACAGCGTATGTGGCATTGAAGACAAATCAATCTGCTCTTGTCGAGGGAAAGCTGCGGGGAAATACACAGGCTGAATTCTAGATAGCGGCGTATAGATTTTCATAAGAACTCGGGGACATCGACCAGGGAAATCTGAATTCCAGGTGGACAGATGGTAAGTTGTGCTGGAGGGAAACTCAAAACCAAAAAAAAATAAAGCTGTTCTTCAACTCTACAGTTTCTCTCCAAGCACAGAGTTCTTGTCAGCCCTTCTAGGCTTTATACGAACATTTGAACAGTCCGGTATGTCAGTATGCGCTTTCAATTTCCAACATATAAAGTTTGTAAAACGTATTCTTAGATTTTAAGGGGACATATTTTCATTTTTCTTTAGGTCCAGATCAATGTGGCAGCGGGAGATTGGCGGGCTAGTGCTTTTTACTGTTGAAAATCACGTTTCTGTCAGGTTGCTTTAAGATTTCCTGATGAAAAAAAGCCATTTACTAGCCTTCGTGTCATTCCAAATATACCTGACTTGGTTTCTTTTGTGGAACACATTCTTTTGAATAATGCCACTCTTTTTCATGCTATTACAATGATGCTGTATGTTCACTTTGTTTAACTTTTTTTTTCGGTCTGGTTCTCAGACAAATCTATCGAAAGACTTGACATACGCCACACATCACATAAATCACTTTCATTATACTATTTACGGTGGGCATTTGTCATATCAGAGTTTACGTCTTTCACTTGAATTATACTAAAATGAGTGGTCAGAATATTGTTTAAAGTTCGTTTTTTTCTGTGTCCCTATTAAGGCACTTTTATTTGAAGCCTCACTTCTCAAAAAATTCTTATCGTCATGGTTTTGTACTTGCCAATACACTGTCCTTCCAAATCCCTCCATAGCACCAGATAAAGATAAAGAGAGATAAATAGACAGACAGACAGACAGACAGACAGACAGAAAAAATGCAGACATACATATAAACAGAATCTTGACAGTCTTCAGGAGTTTTATCTCATGAAGGCCATCTTCAGCATCATGTTAAATAATCCAAAACATGAACATTTCCGACAATCTAACTCTACATTTCTCAGATTTCCTTCTTGTATTATTATGATCGATCTACTAATGGTGTCCGTTCTCTGGCCACAATGTCCATGAGACACTGAGAACTATTTTTTATTTGTAATTTTTATTTATTTTTTTTGGAAGTCACCATTTTCTTCAAGAGCTCTGTTTAGCGTATAAATGAATCTCACGAAACCTGTCCAGAACAAGGAAAATGAGATAAAGACGTAATAATGAAACATAATCTATTTGTTTGTAGGACATTGCCATTTTTATTTGAATTTATACTATTTATTTTACATTATAAATAATGCCATTGTAATTTTACATGCCCATAATGCAAACAAATGTATAATAGTTATGATAGTATTTACATTTATGCATTTAGCAGACGCTTTTGTTGTGCTGCCTTTATGCTGATTTAATAAAGGAATACTATAATAAAATATTGTATTACAGTAATGACAGCCTAATGAGATTCACCTTAGAGAATAATGAAAATTGCAAAGAAAGTAAAAAAAAAAATCCTTTCTGGATGCATTAAAGTAATAATAATTTTAGTGGGGAAATGTGCTTAATTGTCCTGAAAATAATATTATAATACAAAAAATCCTTAATGGTCCATAAAATTGGTTTCAGTTTCTTTATGGAAACGATATTTTATAATTTGGTGTATACTTGAATTTGGGTTGAACGTACAGTAGATTCTGGACACGTTTACATCAGATTCACCTGGAGATAACGCAGTGTTTCATTAGTTTGTACCCACATACAGAATTTTGGGTTGTTATAATAATTATAGCAAAGGATAGATAGATAGATAGATATATAGATAGATAGATAGATAGATAGATAGATAGATAGATAAAGAAATAAGTTAATCCATAGGTAGTTTAAAACTAATGAAATTATGGCGACTTCCATCCACAGAGCAAATCATTTCTAGTTTAGTCTGCCAATACAATCTAAACAGATCTCAGAATATGCAGTACACTTAATAACGGGAAAAATCCTGTTCTCTGAGATACCGTCATGAACATTCCACTGTTGCAACCAAACAAGACCAAATAAGAAAATCACTTCCAGTCAAAAAACAGCATTCAGCAGCCTGAGGGTGACATGAGGGCTCTGGCGTCCTAGGGAGTCAAACTGTGATTAGTAAATAAAACTGTTCCGGACCGCCTGGAAATGCCTAGAGGAGGTAATGCAAAAACATTAAGACACAAAAAATCCGACACAAAAACGTATTCTGTGAAGGTGCTCGCATCAGAAAAGAAAAGTGAACAATCACAGATATTCCTGGAGAAAAGCTGAAAAACATGATACTTTATGAAACAACAGCTTTGCGTGGGAATTTGACTTCAGTAACCCAAATATACGGATGTAGATTAAACTAATGCTAAGCACTAAAATCCAGCAGGCCTTTGTTATTTGGGGATCGTGGTGCGGCAGAGGACCCCGTCTGGTATGTGAAGTCTCTGGAAACATTCTCTGAGAAGACGAGACAATTCAATCAGAGAATAATATTACTATCTAATTGTTTAATGGAGCAAAACAATCCATACTCTTAATGTAATGGGAAATCTGAGAATAGAAGTGAGGCGTTTGTTTGGAGTTTGTTCATGTTAGATCCATGTGCAGTCATTTGTCTTTTCTGACAGTCGTATAGCTGCGGTTTCTTATGAGCAAACACAATGATCAAGCACTAACGAAAAACATCTTTGGTCTGTTTATTAGTTGGCATAACGCTGGCATATCTTTGCTTGGCCAAATCTTTTTTTTTTTTAAGGCCAAAGAAATCATGCTGGTTTGTCTCTGAGCGACTGTATGTGCAAAGACCGGACGTCAGAGAATGCTGCTTTGCTTTCATGTAGTGTGCATCGCTGTAATGTTCCTGATAGATGAAAGACTGCTAAAAAGTAAGTTTTCACAGGGAGAAAAGCACATGGAAATGGTTTACATTTAACAGCTTACATTTTAGTTTTATGAAACAGCGTCAAAATTTAAACAAGGCAGCAAAAAATCATTTTGTACTCTGCGCTACAATCACACCTGCGCAAGGTTTCAGGATACAAATCAAACACTAAAAACTGTGCATCATTAGAATAAAACATTGCATCATAAAAAACATGAATAACAATTTCTTTCCTCAAGGAAATGGCAGTGCTTGCAAGGCAGCAAACGAATAGTGTTTTAAGTTCTAAGCTTAGATTTGCCGTAAATGAAATGCTGCATCAAAGACACTTCGCTGTTTTTGTGACACTTAGTGCTTGCCTTATTTTTGCAAAAACGGCTATATATGTGTTTAAATAGCAAGAAAGAAAAGACCAATCAGAATTCAGTAGATAAATAAATGCAAGAAAGAATATTAATTACAATTCATCATGCAAATACTGTCAATGCCATCACTGTCATAAACCACAGAATTGTATATAATGCTGCCTTGCAAACACTTATATTGATAATACAATGCCTATAAAAGTATCTGTTGTTGTTATTATTATTATTAAACATTTTTATTTATTTTTTTATTTTTTATTTTTTATTTTTTATTTTTATTTTATTTTATTTTATTTTATTTATTTTTATTTTTTTTTATTTTTTTTTATTTATTTATTTTTTTAATTTTATTTAATTTAATTTTATTTTAACTGCATATTCACCCCTTCATGTAAGTGTACAAATTGAGTAATCCAGATCTCATCACACCATATAACCTTCTTGCACCTGGTTTGAGAATCTCCCACGTGCCTTCTGGCCAACTGCAGCCAAGATGTCAAATGATTTTTTTATTTTTATTTTTTAACAACAGTAGCTTTATCTTTGGCTCCCTCTCATAAACCTAGAGAAGCATCCAGGCAACAGTTGTTGTATGCACAGTCTCCCATCTCAGCCAGTGAAGCCTGTAAATCATTGGTCTCTTGGTGGTCTCTCTCTCAGCAGTCTTGCACGGTCACTCGGTTTTTGAGGACGGTCTAGGTCGATTTACAGCTGTGTCATACTCTTTCCATTTCTTAATTGTTGATTTAACTGTACTCCAAGGGATATTCAATGACTTGGAAGTCTTCTTGTATTCATCCCCTGCCTTGTGCTTTTCAATTACAAATCACTTTCACTGCTTGGAGTCCGCAATTTTCTGCAATAATGACTCACCAGAAGTTGGACCTTGCAGATAGAGCTGTATTTATACTACAATCAACTGAAACCACTTAACTACTCACAAGTGATCTATTTAACTCCGACTTTGAAAAATGAATTGGCCGTGGTAGTGATGGTTTAGGTGTGTCATTTTTTAGTCTTGTTTTACTTTTGACATTAAAACTTTTTTTTTTTTTTTTTTTAATGTTGATCAGTGGCAAAAAAGCTAAATTAAATCTATTGTCAATGCTATAAAATAATGAAGCCTTAAAAAAATACATGTTTTATAAGCACTGTATTATCAAGGATAAAAACAGCATCCTGCAGAAATGCAATTTAAGGCACACTCATAAAGGGGTAACATCAAAATATTTATATATATATATATATATATATATATATTTAAAAAGACGGCTCATACTTACTGTAGGGAACACATTCATACTGGACTTCAAGGTACTTATATGTTCCTGGGCAGGGGTCAGGAAAAACATCTGGTCCAGTGATGACGATGCACTGCGTTCTGTTGTTACACCTGGACGGAGCGAGAGAAAGATAAAAGAAATCAAATGAGTGAAATACAAAAGAGTTTAAAGGAATGCTATGGACTGAATAAAAGCTGTAGCAACACATACAATGGAATCAATGCATTACAATGGTAAATCACTTTGAATCTCTGCCTCTCTGCATGTTGTTACAGTAACTTTTTTAACAAAATGATTTTCTGTGGTAAAAATGTCTGTACTGAACCCTGAACATTGCTTTAGCTGTGTGGGCAACAGCCTCAAAGCGAGAGCGAGCGTGCACACGGCTGATGGACGGACGGATGGTGGCCCAGAGCAGGAACCAGATAAAAGACGGCAGGAATTAGCGGAGCGGATAGATGCCAAAGTGGCCCTTTTCAACCCAACGACAAAGATAAACAGCCTCATCTCTGAGTGTTCATACCTGCCAGCACATGAGTTATACATCTGTATGAATCCCCCCTGAGGTCAGGCTGATTGTACCTATGATGGATTCATTTTCCCTATATGCCATTTCACTGGGAATGAACTAACCATCCCTCCACTGCCTGTTTAACAGGAAGTCATGCAGAAGGTGGTTTATGTGGGTTCTAGGAACTAAAATTAAGCACATCAATAAAAGATAAAGTGCAGAAATGATCTCATGGCTTACAGACACAGTGTACAGCGAGATGTTGGGAAAGTAGTGGCAGTATCATCCATCAATCTGTGTCACATTGTTCCTGAGGTCTGCTGTCCGCTGGATAAATTCATTTTATTCGTTTTAGAAGTAAAAAGGTTTTAAAGCCTTAAAGTTTTTTTTCCCCCTTCCACAAATACCTGTCTAGTTCTGTAAAATAAATAAATAAATAAATAAATAAAAAAGTAAATATATATATATACATATATATAGTGTGTGTGTGTGTGTGTTAAATAAAAATGCTGTTGAATGTTTTCTAAAATAAAAATAAAAATGCTTATTCTTACTAATTTATTTGATGAAAAGTACAGAAAAAACAACAATATTGTGAATATTATTAGAATTTAAAACAACAGCTTTCTATTTTAATATATTTTACATTTTAATTTATTCCTGTGATGGCAAAGCTGTTCTTTCTCTTGTAATATTAGTCTTTATTGGTTAGTGGCTGCTGAAAATTATGCTTTTCAATTTGCATAAAAACATTTCTTTTAAATTGCAATTTTACTCTAATTTTACAACACCACTGTTTTTTTTATTTTTTATTTTTTATTTTATTATTAAATGAATGTAGCCTTGTCATTTAAGAATAAGTGACTTCTTTCAAAAACAAAACGAAACTAAACAAAACGAAACAAAAGAAAACAAAAAATGAAACAAATCAAAACAAAAAAGAAAACAAAACGAAACGAAACAAGAAAATGAAACGAAATGAAACAAAACAAAACAAAGCAAAGCAAAGCAAAGCAAAAAACAAAAAACATTGTGTATTAAATAACTTAACTTTAATTTATTTTACGTGGTTCTTTGGGGGAAACTAATCTCACAGTTTTTAAGAAAAATTCAGGAAGATTTTCCTAACTTAGAGGAAAAGAATCTGGAAACAAAGGTCTTTGTTTGGGGAATAAAGAGAATGTTTTACTGTTAGCGCAGCACGGGGGGTGAATTAGCCTGCTGGTGTTTTTCTGACCTGGCCTTGGGCTAGCATCTCTTCCTGCAGCAATTTCTCTTTACCTCAGCATGTGACTCTGACAATTCATTTGTCTTATGTTCTATTTGCTAATAAACAAGTGGCGACTTTTTTTTTCTCATAAAAGCAGCAAAGCACGTGGAACAGAGTGCTGCTCCGTCCACAGCTGTGAATTCCCACCGGTCATGTTTGAAGATGAGAATTTATACATAGACACGAGCTTTGCTGAAAAACACGTCCCTCATATGGGAGTTTCTTTATTAACGAGCACTCATATGTGGTAACAGATGAGAATATCAGCATGTTTACCCATATAAATGAATTATGGATCTAAAATTATAACACACGGCCAAAGCTGGAGCCATAATGTGGCGATTGGTTGTTTGGTTATTTGTAGTTGTATTGCAGGGAGACTGTTCACATTCATATTTCATTCAGTCACATTGTGCTGTTCATTTGCATAATGTACTATATGAATAAATTATGACCACAAATTATCTTAAAAAAGGGAAAAGATTAATAATAACTTCTGGAGTCAAAATTATGCTATAACAAGGCTAATAAAGTTTTATTGTAATTTATTCACACACACTACTAACTACACTACTAAAATTATTTAGTAGTATATAGCTGAATTTTTATCATCATTAATCCAGTCGCATGGTCCTTTAGAAATAATTATATTATTCTGATTTGCTGTTTAAAAACATTTACTATTATTATTATTACTATTATTATTATTATTATTTTGTTGTTTTCAGGTTTCTTTGATGAATAGAAAGTTCAAAAGAACATAATTTATCTTTATTATTGGATCAATTTAAAGCATCCTTGCTAAATAAATGTATTATTTTTTACAAATATTTATATTTTACAAATATGATATTTGGATCTTTCTATTCATCAAATAATCCTGAAAAAAGTACTCAACTTTGTTAAATATTGACAATAATAATAATAATAATACGGAAAGACTGGAGTAATGATGCCTGGAATAAATTGCATTTAATATATATATATTCAAATACAAAGCAAATATTTTAAATAGTAAAAATATTTCACAATAGTACTGCTTTGTCTGTATGTTGGATTAAATAAATGCAGGCTTGCTGAGCAGAAGATAATTCTTTAAAAATCTTACTGTTCAAAAATATTTGACTGGTAGTGTGTATATATGCACAGTATATTTAAATAATAATAATATACTCAAATAATAATAATAATAATAATAAATGTTGTGCTTGTAAAGCATCTTTTTTGTTATTTTTTGGTATGATATTTTGCTATTAACTTGAATATGTGGATAAACTGTCCAAATACAGTTTGGGGCTACTGTATGCTAAATTCTCATGATGTTCCTGTTAGCTGACAGTTGGTGTTTGCTCTTCACACCACAGTCACACGTCAGGCGCTTTCACAAGACGCCCCTCATTAGACAGATCTCTCCCTCCTAAACTCTGAACATTTACCAAAGCAACGTTTCCAAGATATCACAACATTTACGGTCAAAATTTCCCTCATTAAAGAAAAAAAAACAATAGTGTGGTAAGTTGAAGGAAGTGTTTCAGTCAGGAAATCCGGACTAGAAAAATGGCCACATGGAAAGACAATCTATATCTATCTCAATCTATATCTTCGGCTTTAGTTAAGGAGCTTAGAGCAAACTAAACGTGACACTGTTTTATCAGTCAAATTCTGTTTGGTAGAAGATTGTTGACATGAGGCTGCTTTGATTGCTGATCTGAGTAATACATTGATACAGTTCTTGATTGATCTATAAAAACATCATGTAAATTATATTATACATCATACATTCTAAAGCCCTTCAGAGATGGTGCACAATACATTTTGCATTTATCACAGTAACAATATCAAAGTAAATGGAAAAAAAAAAAAAAATCGATGAAGCCTGAAAAAAGGCAACTGCTTCATTTCCAATAGCGTATCTGAATATGAAACAAATTGATGTATATTACACCTATCTATTTTCTGAAAGCACGCAGTATTATGACAGACAAGGTACTCATTTACTAAAAATTTATGTAAAGAAAAAATAAAGAGCAGCATGCGTTATCTGGATCTTCAGTTCAAGTAGATGTAGATGATCATTCATCCAAACCGAAACACAACAAACCAAATCCGACAAGTGACAAATGAAATCAGGAATCGCTTGCAGTACTTTTAATCAAAAGATTACAGGATTTCTAACGTCTGATCTGAATTAAACCTCACTTCCTCTATCCGTAGCGTCAAGCAGCCCAAACCTCACATATCTAATTAAATCAGGAATCATGGGCATTATTTAAGACTTTATTACCAGGCCAGCGAAATTCCCAATGCTCTGAATTCTTAAACAGGTGTAGCTGTTGTTTCCAGGAGCTTGTATTTACGGTGACTTATGAAAGCTTAATCTGCAATGCTTGAAGTATTCGCTAATACCATATGTACAGTGGGAGTGCTGTACACGGCTGTGTGCTAACGCTGGTCTTCTGAGAGCCATGCGGACGCCTCTGTCACGGATATTAATGGTGTGAATACAGAACAAATTTCCCCCGTACAGCGCTGCAGCCATTCCCTCATGTTCCCCAAAGCAGGGTACTTAGCAGAGCAAGGACGACAGGAGCAGGAGAATTCACGCAAAGAAAGTTTTGTTTCAGATGTGTTGCTAAGGGACTGAGGCAAAAACCTGCATAATATTTCAATCACAGCTGTGCTCACCGGTTAAATAATAAGTTTATTATCAGAGCTGCAGAGCAGCGTGCATATTCCTCACTTGTTGAGCCTTGGTTCTAATGCGGATGATGCAGGTTCAAATCCAGCCTACAACATTCATTCATGCATTCATTTATTCATTCATTCATTTTTTTCTTTTTTTCTTTCTTTTTATTCTATCCCCCCATCTTCCTAGTAAATTCCTGTTTCTCACAATACTCACGAATGCAAGTAAAATTTGGCTTTGGCAATCAATCATTTAATCAATCAATAAAATGACTCAGTTGCTAGGAATTCTATTATGAACTGAAACATAATTCACAGTTTGAATTGCAGTGTAATGAACTAATTGATTGATTGATTGATTGATTGATTGACTGATTGATTGATTGATGAATGAATGAATGAACGAAGCAAAAGTTTTTTTGAAAAAAAAAAAATCTATTATGCTCACTAAGACGTAATTTATTTTACAGTGAAAACAGTATTATTGTGAAATATTATTATTGCATACTTACATTGTTTGATAAACAAAAAGTATGAATTTATTAAAAGAACATACATCTATAACATTAAATAAATTAAATTAAGAAAATGGAAATGGTTGTGTAAAATTTGTCATCAGACATTTTATATTTTTTGCATTAAGCCATAAAAAAAATAGTGCTGTCAAACAATTAATCGTGATTAATCGCATCCAAAATAAAAGTTTTTGCTTACATAATATATGTCTGTGTACTGTATATATTTATTATGTACTGTATATAAAAAAGCACACACATACAGCATATATTTTGAAATTATTTACATGTATATATTTATATACATATAATTTATATTATATTTAAATATATTTAACATGTAAACTACACATTTTTCTTAAATACGTATATACATGCATGTGTTTGTATTTATATATGCATAATTAATATATACAGTACACACATATATTATGTGAACAAAAACTTTTATTTTGGATGCGATTAATCGATTGACTCCGCTAAAAAATAGTTTTTACTTTTTGGTGTACTTTACTAATCGGTGTGATTTACATTACTATGCACTTTACTACTTTCATCCGTCTGTTGCAAAGATTTTTTATATTTATTTATTTTCTTACTGGTTACTCTCTGAACCCGGCTCTCAACAATATCTAAGCTGTCTAATATTAACGACCAAGAGAAGGCCAACACAGAAAAAAAACAGAAAGTGCCTCTGGTTGCTCGATCCCTCATATATATCCACTTTATTAAACAAGTTAATAGACTTCGACACAAACCCACGGGACACAGAATGAGGTGTTTATATTAATTAATTTGATGTAAGCCCATATGAATCAATAACAAAAAAACGAAAGTTTCTTTTGCAAAGAAATGAAGTAGCGTTGAGTGAAAGCTTCTATTATTAAGTATAGTAATCTATTATTAATGCAACTGTAGCAATGAAAGATTGTGAAGCCGCCGGTGATTCATTATTTGACCAGAAAACTAACAAGATGAAAAGTGCACAACAATGCAATTTCACATCTGGACTTCTGCAGACCTGCAGAGGCAAATCCCAGCCTAGAGTTCCTGTGCAGATTAGCACCCACTTGAGACGCCTAATTGCCTGCAGCTGAAAGGACTAATTGAGACGCCACATTTTCAAACCTATTTCCCCACGAATCATGACATTCTTATAATAAGCCGAGCGGAACTGTACGCCACTCCCGCGGCAATACGTATCAAAGCCCGGCTCGCACATCACTTCCTGTTTTTAGCACAAGACTCCAGATGTACCACACTGTCTACACTCAAAAGAAGATCGGATGTGAGCGCATTGAGATCTGTTTGGTTTGGTTGTTGAGATTGTGGAGGGAAATATTCTTCATGTATGCCACTGAAGATGCTCGTATTCATGCACTGTGTAATCAAAGACGGGCAAATGAGAGAGAAGACGCGTTCTGAAGGGAGAGTTTTAGAAAAGGAGGACAGATCTTGGCACGGAAGAACCTGCCTTTGAGACATGATCTTGAATGCATCGGGCAGATAACAGTTGATGTTCTCCATTTGAAAGGGGTCAGCATCGCAGATCTTGTCGTCTGTCCGGCCGTAATTGGCACTCTCGATCATGATGACATCACTTCCTGGACAGCGTAGGTCAATGGGGTATCCCTCGCAAGACAGCTCCCGCCTCACCAGACCGAACGGCATGGCTGCCCGGCTAAACCCTGGAAGACAGAGAGAGACTTTAGACTAAAAAAATACACTAGTGTCATGAAGTGACAAGTATCAAGAGAAAGAAATCAGAGTCAAGCTATTTTAAAGGCTGTCAAACCGACAGCAAACAGTGTTTTGACTCTGAATCAAATATTGATTGATTGATTGATTGATTGATTAGTTTTTTGTTGTTGTTGTTGTTGTCATTGCTGCTATGCCATATATATATATCCAATCTATATATATAAATTAGATACATATTCATATAGGCATTTATACATCATGGTAGTATTTCACAATGAGAATGCATTTTTCGCATTCATTATCATAAAAATTCATCACGCACAGAAACCTTGCATACCGAGTCCGATGCGTATTAATTAATCAGTTGTGAAAAAAGTACTTAAATGGAGTCTTCAGGCAGTGAGGATGATTTTGTTGTCCTCTCGCTTCTTAAGAGAAAAAAGAAAGGAAATATTGGTCTGAATTGTCAAAAAACCTCTCAAAATGTTTTCTACAGATGCGAAAAATGCAGAAAACTGAACTCGATCCAAATTTATTTTATGACGGACGAAAGTTTCGGGGGCAGTGTGTAAACGTGATTGACACAACATGAGGTCCTATTTATTTTTCAATGTGCGAAAATTTCAGACTCAGTGTGCAATGGCCTTAAAGGTGCTATATGTAGGATTGACACCGAGTGGTTAAACTAGGTACTGCAGTCCAAATTCAAAATATTGGATGTTTTTTTTTTTCACCCAGCCCCTCCTTCTCAGACTTGACGCACACGCAGGTTGCCAGATTGACGACACCAACAGGAACAAGCTCTGTTTTCTGCCAACTGGCAACCCGGGATGTCGAAATACAACTGGGTAAACTGGCAGTGGGTGGGTTTCAAAAACCAAAACAGAGTCCTGCATTCTGACCCGGAACACACATTTTCAAAGGAGAATAACTG
>SCHK01398410.1:10938-23438 GCA_004124795.1 Poropuntius huangchuchieni | reverse complement strand
TATATATATATATATATATATATATAATTACTACATTTAATGACTAATTTGTAACATTGTAACTAACATTTTGTTAATGGGTGTATTATGGTAGACAAAGCTATGAAGTTCTAAAGTGTTACAGCAAAAATAGCTTTTTGGTATTGAGGGTCCCATGGTTGGCAGGGATAAAAATGCTTAACACTTCTTAACATGAGAACACACTGAAAAATCAGCTGTTTTTGTGGAAACAGATCACGTTATTTAACGTCACATAATAAATTCACTGCTATTTTCTAATCGTACAATTGCTACTTAAATGAAACCATACATTTACTTAAAAGTGTAATGAATGCACATTGTGTGTGACTCTTGTAAAATATGGATTCAATCTCACAAGTAGCATTATATTTTTGGCTTAGGTGCATGTGATTCACATCGACCTTTACTTCTTTCAGTAATACAGATTTGAAGGTTGCCATCTCCTTTGTGCAACAGTTCCATAAATGAGCAATTCATTTTGAATAACTTACATTGCAGACAAAACTGGCATGTATTTGTTTTCTGCCAATACAAATTGTTCCAAATAAAGGCAAGCTGGAATGCAGAAAACAGTAATGCAAACAAGAACATATCCTGGTATAAATACCAGCACTTTCAAAACACTGTTGGATCAGAAGAATTATAATTAAAGAGGACAGTTTAGAGTCATTAAATTAAAATTGTCCCCCCATTTTGTTTTATTTAGCTTGTTTGTTTATTGACTTTTTTCAATGGTATTTAACCTGTACATTTTGCCATCTGTTTGAGTGACAAAACTAACAGCTGAAAGCTTGCAGAACCTAATACAACCATCCTCTCCATGTCAAACTTCTGCTCAGCGCTGCCAGTTCACATTCATCTGACTCTCAGTTTACCCTGAACCTCAACTCTCTCTCTGCACTTCACAATTAATTCGTTTCTACATTTACATCAAAGATTCTCCTTGATATCTCAAGTACAACATGGCTACTGTATATTACGTAAGGCAAACAATCCCTGTTATCACAACCGTGGTCGTTTCTATTTCTCCAGCTGCTCTACATGCATGAAGCTGTTGCTAATACAGTCTGCTGTTGACTTCAGTGAGGCTTCATCAGTCCCTCTGGTCTCATTTCCATTCATAATCTGAACTACGCTTCTGTCACTCCCCTGCTGTTCAAGAATGTCACATGGTATTTCTGAGACAGCACAGAATTAGTTTAACATGTTACCCAATACCCAAAATATGCAGATAGGTAGCAATGAATCATATGTGTTTGTATTGCAATTAATGGATTTAGTTATTTAGATTGACAACAAATTAAGAAGTATTTCCAATGTATTCACTATGAAATCTTTTACAGAAGTGTGAAACTTCATGCATCTTCATGCATTTACGAGTGTTTATATGTATTTTTATTGTCAAATAGTATATTTTAAGGCTCAGTGTCTGTTTTTTCTTATAACTATTGAATGGTTTCTGTAAATATTCAGTTTGAGTGACTCTCATCAACGCGCCGTTTTTAGCTAAATGCTGTGAGAAGACCACTCAGCTCAAAGTAATCTGTTACATGTTACTTTCAGATACAGACTGTAAAATAATTTTTACAAACTGCTAAATAATTTAAATGCAATGCACCACATTATAATTTTTAAGTAAAAACTTCCCTAAAATATTCTTTGGAGGTAAACGTGAAACTTTGAGTTCAGCTGACACATGAAAAATGTGAAAGTGAGAATGATTATTGCTTAGGTATGCACAATATATTTCCCTTTAGTGCCATCATTGCATTTCTAAGTAATATTCTGTACAATAAAGAGCAATAACGCAGCCAGTCATGAGACTTGAGAGTATTTGTATGAATATTTTATAATATATTCACAAAAATAAGTGGTTCTTCTCAACCAGGGGCCGAGGCCCACTGTGGTGCCCCAGCAAACATCTAAGGGGTCTGCAGAATGATTTAGATGAAATAAATGTTGGCTACTTAATTAAATTGCAAGTAATAATAATATAATAGAATGTAAATGAATAAATTAACAACACTTGTTGTTATTAAAGAACAGAATACTTTAAAACATTAACACAAAAAAATATTCGATAATTTGAAAATGAGTTGACACGTGAGGTTCCTGTTAATAAAAAATAATTATAGCAGAACATACTGGAAGAAATATTATAGTTTATGTGAGGGGCCTTTGAATATTGTGTTGAACTCTGGGGGCGCTTCAAAACAAAAAGATTGAAGGTGTAGTACATGTAGATTTTCTTTAAAAAAAATTCAGCTGATTTTATTTGATTGAGAACATCGCCACTATGTGGGCACTGCGTGCTATAGCATCACTGTAAAGTTAGGAAGGAAAATATCAGAGGATACTTGTCATCTCTTCATAACTCAAAGGCTTGTATAGGTTAACATGACACCCGAGTGCCACAAATGTTAATAGCACATAACAGCCGTTGCTGTCAAAATTACTGACAGAACTCTTAAGGTGTCACCAAAACGATAACTTTGAATTTGTTTGCGCATATATAATATTCATATACTAGATTTTAACAATTCACAATCTAGATTCATACAGTGCGATGCTTTTATTGTACGACTAAGTTACTATTCAAATGACATAAAAATCACTGTTCAGCTAGTATTTCCCATGGCTCATGAATATTCAAATCTCTGAGCGCGCAAGGGGGCGCGGTCCGTCCGGCTGCGGGGAAACGGAAGCGGAAGTGCCGCCATCTCCTCGTACCATCCGAGCAACAGCAGGGTCAGTACAGACGTTATTTGCGAAAGTAGCGCTATTATATTAGTATAAGCGGTTGTATGACACGTTATATGTTTAAATGACGAGCACGACTCGAAGGGCGATAGTTGTGAAGGAAAACCGCGGTGGCGTCACTCTGTCACGCACTCAGGCGCGTCTCTTTATGAGTTGAGTTAGCATAGCGCGGCGCTCGCGTCTCTAAATGAGTGTTTTTAATTTAGCGCCGTGACAGAGGCAACAGCGCGTCCCTTTACCCCGGTCTTCACTGATAATAACCCGCTTTCTGCTGCTCGGCTGGATGTGTGGTCGTGTTTGAGAGGAAGAACAGAAGCTCAGCGGTAAGTAGCCTCAGCTAGCTGATCTCTAGTGGACTTGGCAGTGATCTCTTTCTATCAGTTTGGACCGCAGAGGGCTTGCTCGGTGCTGAAGTTACTTTAGAGGAGTTGTCTAACGGCTGGGAGTGAATGCTGTTTCATTTGTTGGCTGGGTGGAGGTGTGGAGAGGTTGTGCTGTTGTCTGATAGCCCTCACTGTCTTCTGCTCAGACAAAGATAAACAACACGCCGCTTTTACAGATCTGATGCAGATCCGATTCGCCAACTGTCAGATTTCACGCACATTTCCAAGCAAAAGTTGTCATGGATAAGTTCATTGAATGTTGTTTATCGCCTCATCAACTTGCTTTTGAAAACCACCTGTTGGCCCCCTGATTTTACTGTTTTGAATGGAGGTTGAAGTTAAAGGTCTCTGGTCTCATTGACAACAGTTCATTCAGACTTTTGTACTTTGCTCCGGAATTCTGAAGGTGGCTGTGGGACTGTTATCAGGTCAAAGCCTTATACAAGAGTGCTGCATATTAATACACCATTACACCCTATCAACTACTACTTATCGCCTGTTCTTCCTGGATTGACCGACGCTTAGCAGAATATTTTTTAGTATATTCGCTTTCAATGTAGTCAGAGGTGCTAATGTAGTGTGATAGTTTATTGATATGATCAGGCCATGTTAGTACCTTCCTTATTCCTGTGTTATACCTGTGTGTAATTTAATGTTAACCATGTAAAACGTGACATGAAATAATAGTGAGAAAAATGTATTTATTTATTTTTTAAATGAAGCTGTTTATTGAACCTTTAGACAGAGTATGTATGTCAAAGTTTGGGTGTGTTTTATATTTTTTGGTACACCAGGGTGTACCAGTTAATAAATAAATAATTAAATGTATTCATTTATTTTTTTAAATGAAGCTGTTTATTGAACCTTTAGACAGAACATGTATGTCAAAGTTTGTGTGTGTTTTATATTTTTTGGTACATCAGGGTTTTACGTTTATTTTATTTAGAGGCCTAAACTGAACTGTTAAATATACAATTTGGTCAATCAGTTGTCAATCTATATCTTCTAATATTATGTCTTAGTAAGATGATATTTAAAAGCTTAGTTTTATGATCTCTGCAGGTTTACTTACGCAGAATTCAATGCAGTACTATGAGAAAAATGATCCTTTAAATCCTGTTGTTTTATATTTGATACATAATTGATGTATGGATAATCAAATAAGCCTAAATGACTTTTATCTAGTAAATGTTCATCTTGAAATATTAATAACAATATAACCGTAATTAGGTTTACTTTATAAAAGTATTCACAGTAAAAAGATACATGTACCACGATGTGAAGGTGGACATTTTTACTACTATACCGAAAGACTTTTTTTCTTACTAAACATATTAATTGTCATTCAGAGGGCAGAAGGCATGTAGTCGTTTTTGTTCAACAGCTTTTAATCATACTGATAATTTAGCGACTTTATAAATCTGTGCATCAAATATGATAAAATAGGCTTTAGAGTGATAAATGTTATGTTTTGTACATCACATTAGGTGTTGAGCTTTAGCTTTGTTGTAGTTTCTCTAGGCCTACACCTAGCTGATGTTACAGATGAGCAATGCAAAGTACCTTCAGGCACAGTCCGCTATTACTGCATTTTCGCTATTGTCAAAGAGCGGAATTGTATGTCTTTTGTGTTTTTAAGCCTCCACAGCGCTGCACCAGCTTTCATCCCTGTATGTTGTACCTCCTGTCTAAATCTCTCTTCTTCTCGTAGTTATTTCACCCCACATCTGTGCTTCTGGGCCCTCATGTGGCCGCCGTGCGGAGGTTTGGAGCAGTGGACAGGCTAAACACTGAGAGACCCCGACCTGAGCGCGCACACACAGAGAGATCGAGAGGGGGGGAGAGAGACCGACACTCCCAGGTATAGTACACTTCACACACACTTCCTGGAGACAGACTCACACGTCATCAGATGCTCTTGTGTTTACAGGACTTTTAGGTTGGGGAATTCCTGGTGCTGCGCCCTTATGGTTACAGAGGGTGCACGGTACTGGAGATATTATGTTAGATTGGGTCTTTTTTTTTTTTTAATCGATGGAGAGATGGATGGCGTTTGAATAGCAGCCAAAGCATTTCCTTTTTGTTTTTTGATAAACATCCTGCTGGTACCTCCTGGTCATTCTTAGATATTTCGGTCTCAGAGCTAATACACTCCCTTTTGAAAAATGTGTAGCCTTTGTTTGCCTTTGTACCTGTCCTTATTAGTGTTTTATTGACATTGCTTTACAATGCCCCAGATTTTGCAGAACCTGATAGCCAGCCTGTTGCCATGTCGACATCATCGCTGCGGCGACAAGTGAAGAACATTGTTCACAATTACTCAGAGGCAGAGATAAAGGTTAGACTTTTACCTTTGTAACCCAGCTTTCGTTTTCTATGTTCTTCTTTCACATTCTTCTCCATCTTGACCTTGAAACATTCTTCTTCTTATTCAAGTCTTTTAGTTCCTGATAAATGTTTTGTACTTCTGCTCTTTTTTTTTTTTTTTTTCCAGATTGAATGAAACTGTTAGCAGTCATACAAAAGTGGCAGAAATTCATTCATTCGTTTTTATTAGTTACTTCAGTTTAGGCTGAAAAACTGGTGACCAAAAATGCTAAACACAAAATCCTAAAAGAATCTTTTAAGAAATCTCATCACGTATGATGTGTTTTTGCATAATTTCCTGTCTGAATAATAAAAGTGTGTCACAACGTTGGTCAGCGAAATAAAGCTATGTTTGGAGTATCATACTACTGGACCACTCTAGTTAAAACTTTTTCTGTAGTATAATAGTACAGAATATTTTGCACAGATAACCTACTATGTTCTATAAAAATGTGCAGTATGTAACAGAACACACTGCGTGGATATGAATCATACCATAATGCAATGCACTGACCTTCAATTTGTAGTGAACCAGAAGCAATAACAACTACTTTAGTGATATATATATAGTACAATGGCAGTTCTTAACCTGTTGTTAATTTTTTTTTATGTTATTTTTTCCATTTATAATTATGTTTTTTAGCTTGACAACTGTTTAAATGTTTAAAGTTGCATAGAGTG
Organism: Poropuntius huangchuchieni; assembly: GCA_004124795.1. Classification (NCBI taxonomy): domain Eukaryota; kingdom Metazoa; phylum Chordata; class Actinopteri; order Cypriniformes; family Cyprinidae; genus Poropuntius; species Poropuntius huangchuchieni. The sequence continues at coordinate 17,226 of SCHK01398410.1, read as the reverse complement.
TAGTTTCACACACTTTTAGATACTTACACATACAGTATTCAGTAAGTATGAAGAGACAATTTATCAATTCTTTTGTTTGTTTTTGTATTTTCTCCAGGTTAGGGAAGCAACCTCTAATGACCCATGGGGTCCCTCTAGCTCTCTGATGTCAGAGATTGCTGACCTGACATACAATGTAGTGGCCTTCTCAGAGATTATGAGCATGGTCTGGAAGAGACTCAACGACCATGGGAAGAACTGGAGACATGTATATAAAGTACGTTTGACGGTTTTACCCTCACTAGTGACAGATGTAGTATATGAGGCTATAAGCACAATCTGATTGTATTTTTACTCCCGCTCTTTCTCAGGCTATGACTCTAATGGAGTATCTGATAAAGACGGGTTCAGAGAGAGTGGCACAGCAATGCAGGGAAAACATCTACGCCGTTCAGACTCTCAAAGATTTCCAGTACATTGACAGAGATGGCAAGGACCAGGTATACACGAACAAGAAGTTATATTTATACACACGTGCAAATGAAACTTGTTATCTCTCTTTCAATAAGGAAATAAAAGGAGAGCTCTCAGTGTTAGTTTTGAAGTGTCCTTCAATATGTTAGTAACGGCTCTCATATGTGATTCACAAACACTAGAGCAATCTCTCGCTCAAGGTCTCTGTGTGCAGTCAATTCAAACGCCATGACTTTCATCCAAGGTCTTTCTCCCACTCGCATTTAAACCACAAAAACTTCAGCCCAATTGGTTTTATTTTATTTTAGTCACCCTAATAACACGTTTGTCACGTGCATTACCGCAAACTCATCAACATGTAGTTCAGGTTAAATGATTAATTCTGATACTGGACAGTTACATTTACTAGAATTGCACACATGCTTTGTGCAAAACACAATAAGTTCATATGTAACGGTACATATTGTGTGCATGTTTCAGGGTGTGAATGTACGGGAAAAGGCCAAGCAGCTGGTGACTTTGCTAAAAGACGAGGAGAGGCTACGAGAGGAGAGGATCCATGCACTCAAGACCAAAGAGAAGATGGCACAGACTAGCAGTGGTAAGAACTAGAAGTGCTTTGCAGTAGGGGGGGCTTATGAAGGGGTCAGGGCGGACACTCAGATGAATGTCAGCACCCTTATAAAAACACTCTGAGTGCACTTCACAGCTTTGGCCAAGTATGGAGGTTGGCAAGCATTTTGCTCTGGAAGCACTTTTAGGGACCGATACTCCACTATCTATTGATGCATCATAATGGCTGTCATTTGACTCCTCCCTTAGCATCTTCGGCCCCTTCTGCTCCTGCTTTAGGGGGAGGAGTGCACTCGGGAGCAGACGCTGAGCAGGCGTGGCCCCAGAGCTCCGGAGAGGAGGACCTGCAGCTCCAGCTGGCACTGGCCATGAGCAAGGAAGAGGCGGAGCAGGTAAAGTCTCTCAGCCAATCAGCGATCAGGTTTTCAAGCTGCAGGTAAAATGTACTACTGAGATGGTTCAGAGACAGAGGAAGATGACTAGTTCTTCTACCAGAAATGGAAAGAGCTTTTTTAGGCATACTTAATGTGAAATTGGATTTTAGCAGAACTTAAGGGACATAAGGGATAATGTGGAGTCAGCTGGTCATATGCAGAATAAATCCTGACATGATCAGATTTTCATTTTGTGAAAATGAACTACTGACTGTACATTATCATGCTTATTACATGAAACTGACATTAAGTTCTTTTTTTTTTCTTATGTAAAGAAAGATGAGACCATGCTGCAAGGTAGTACAGGAAATTGTTTGCCTGAGACAGTGTTCAATTATATACATTAGTGGCCAATTATATAAACATATTTGACAGCAAAATGTAATCTATTCCAATCAAGTATTCCAGATAGTCCTGTAATAAATTGCTCTAATATAGACTGTGACTTGTGAAATATATTTACTGATTTTAGAACAAGTTGTACTTTAACTGTGGCATCCCAATCAGAGCTCAACAGTAAGGATTTTTTTTCCCTGTTTGCTGAGTCTGACCAGTAGTACAGATTGCCCTGGCAATATTTAACTAGCACACAACACAATTATAGATTTTTGTTAAAAATTGTTTTGTGGCAGTCATATTTTATCTCCTTTTTTATCAGAGTTTAAATGTATATTTTTATATTTACACTCATCATTTTTAAATTTATGTAATTTACATTTATTTATTTTTTTACACTAAATGATAGTAGTTATAATTATATAATAATAATAATACAATAAGTTCTTAGAGTAAAAAATGTCTAAGTTAGCAAAGTATAAAAAGTACATGTACAAAAAAAATGTAAGATATGTGCTCCAATAGGTCAAGTGACAGTTCAACTGGCTCAACTCTCTCACACTGGCCCGGGCTGTTCTTACTGTTGAGCTCTGCTATTAATAACCATCTTTAAAGCTCCCTAAATCTGCCTTCTTCCCTAACTGCCATCATAGAATAGAAATATGGGCTGTAATAACACACATTAAACATTTGGCCCGTGCTCTGCACAGTTTCTGCACATTTCCCCCCTCACTCCTTCACTCACATCTGTCCTCACCCTGCCCCCCTCCTTCAGACTAGCAATGACCCTCTGGAAGATGCAGAGCTCCGCTACGCACTCACAGTCAGCCAGGAGACTCACCAAAAGGTCAGGGAGCAAAAATTCATCCAGGTCACAGTGGATGAACTCTTCCTTTGCTATCTTCTTCCCTTGCAAATCACAGATCACCCTGAAATAATATGTGCTTCAGAATGATCATGGAACAATTGAAATGTCTAAGAAATACCTAGTAAGTGCTTTTAAAAAGGTTAAAAATTTCCGTTGTTCTTTTGTGTGTGTTAAGCTTACCTCTTGTTCATAATTTCTGTTGTTTGAAGTCTTCTGAACAAATTGTTCACTTTTGCATGATGAAATCAATGAGTAATTCCGAAAGTACCTATAATTCTCAGTAATTAATCATTCTTTGTAATTCCATCAGAGCTTATCAATGAAATGTCAGAGTAGATGAACCGCCCACTACCTTCAAATGTTGTTGATTTGTGCCTAACTGAAGCCATGAAGCACAACTCTGAAGCTGGTGAGACATGGGAGTCAGGTTGCCCAGTTCAGTAGACTCCATATCCCATCAGCCCACAGAACTTGGTTCACTGTGATGATGTGACGGTGGTGTGTGATTGGCAGGAGGAGCGTCTGCGCAGGGGAGACGACCTGAGGCTGCAGATGGCCATCGAGGAGAGTAAGAGGGAGAAATCCAAGCCCGAGGAGGTGTGTGATTGTGTACGATTGTGTCAGCAAGAGTTCATGCTTGACGAGTTGTTGTTCTTCTAGGATGAGGGCGTGAGGTGTACACATGGTAGTGTGTTGTGTTACCGAGGGTTGCGTGTTTGTGTACCTGCCTCTCACTCTCCAAGAGTTACCTGCTCTGTCTGTGTCTCTCACCCTGCGTACGCGCTTTAGCACAGCGATGTGTGTGAGCTTGTTTCACTTCCTCTAGAGTTTCTTCCTTCTTGCCATTTCGCCACACTAGCTATTATTGAACCACTTGCAAGTGTAAGTGTCTGTCCTCCCTGTACAAACAAGCTTCCCTCTCACTCTTTTGCTTTCTCGCGTACTTCCTTCAAAAAGAGGACGCTCTTACTGACATGTCTTTCTCTCAGTCGACTCTGATGGAGTTGAGTGCCGTAGATCCATGGGGGGCCCCTGCAACGGGCTCCGCTGGACCCTCTCCGCCTCCTGCTTTGGCTCCTGCATCTACCGCTGGGCCATGGGGCCCTGCCGACCCATGGGGAGCCACTTCCCCCGCCTCTCCCCCAAGTGCTGACCCCTGGGGAGGAGCACCAGCAACAGTAGTCCCAGATCCATGGGGTGACTCGTCCTCTAGAGTGAACTCTGACCCCTGGGCATCCACAGGTAAGAGTGTTGAGGATGTGTCCTCCCTGTGTCCACTGTGTCTTTACCCTGGCTTTTCCTCTTTGTTCATGGTGTCCTCTGATCCTTGACCTCTCCTTGTATCCCCTCCAGCTGTGACCCCTCCAAGTGCCGACCCTTGGGCTGCCTCAGTGGCTCCGGCTCCTACCCCGCTCTCAGGGTCAACCGATCCCTGGGCAGCGGAAGGAGCCGCCCCTGCCACTGACGGTCTGACTTCTGACCCCTGGAGTGGCTCAGTTAAACAAACTAACGGCACAGGTATACTTGCACATGTAAATGCATAGATGCACTTATCAATCCTGGTCCAGTAGGGACAATGTCATGCACCGCTTGGATCCAACTTGCCTGAACATGCCTACCTGGAAGTTTCTAGTAATCATGAAGACTTTGATTACCTAGGTTCAGGTGTGTTTCAAAGGGATATTTCCCATAAAAATGAAAATTACCTCATGATTTACTCTCAAGCCATTCTAGGTGTAGGCCTGTATGACTTTGTTCTTTCAGACTAATACAGTCTGAGTTATATTATAAAATGTCCAAGGGTTGAGATTTTGAAGCCCAAAGAATTCATCCATCATAAAAAGTATTCCACACGACCCCGGGGGGGTTAATAAAGGTCCTCTGAAGTAAAGTGATGTGTTTGTGTAAGAAAAATATCCATTTTCATGACTATATAAACTGTAATCTCTAGTTTCCGCTAACTGTTTATTAACCCCCCGCAGCTATAAGTAGCACTTTTTATGATGGATGGATGCACTTTTTTGGGCTTCAAAATCTCAATCCCCATTCACAGCCATTATAAATCTTGGAAGAGCCAGAGCCATTTTTAATATAACTTTTAATAGAATTGCATTCATCTGAAAGAAGAAAGTCATATACGCCTAGGATGGCTTGATCATGGGGTTATTTTCATTTTTGGATGAACTAAACGCTGCAGAACAGTGACCCTCCAGGAGCAGGATTGGACACGCCTGACTTGTCCAAAGATAAGTTATATTGCTTTAGACATAACAGTGTGTTTGTTGGTAATTTCCACACGTTTTCACTCCCCACTCTGCAGCTGAAGAGGTTTTGTACTTGGTACTGGTTTATTTACTCTTTGCCAGGCCCCTCTCCTTGGCTACTCTTGTTCCTTTTTGATAAGTGTTGCAGAAGGGTTTACAGGGTGATCTGGAGATTTCCAGAAATAAAATGGATATTATTGTTATGTGTTCTGGAAGGAACTATGATGCTAAAGTATTTTATCTGCCGTTCTTTTTTTGGGGGGGGAAAACATTTAATTATCTGTACTAGGGATGCACCAATACCACTTTTTTCAGAACAGGGTGATACCGATACTTTTATTTTTGGTACTTGCCGATACAGAGTACCGATACCTGTATTTTCATTGCATTTATCATTTTTAGAAATACTGGGTATAGAAACCAAAAGAATGTGTATAGTGTTAGTTGGCATAGCTTATTTAGCAAATAGATATTTCCTTCATTTATTTTTGCACTTAATTATGCCCACTTAATTAAAATGTATTCTGCAAGCTTTTGTTTCTTGCTCCATTGCAATGGCTCAGTATTGTAATCACAAGACTTTTTCCAATAGTACATGTAGCCCTTTCACACAAGTAAAATTACTGGAATGACATTCTGTTTTTACTGGTAAAGCACCATTCACAAATCAGTTTCAAATTCAGTAAATTCTGTTATACCAATAACAAGAAATGACCTCTAAACGGCTGCGTCTCCAGTTGTTGTGTTTGTAAACATGGAAGGGTATACGCGGTCAGTGTTTTTGTTGATATTTTCATTTTTGTGTCAAACATTAACATACCTGTCAACCCTCCTGTTTTTCCCGGAATTCTCTTGTATTTTTAATCTTTCTATAAAAAAATCCCACTGGGCGTATTTTTCAGCCAAGTGGATTTTAAATGCAGTGTCCAAAAGACAAAAGAAAAAAAAAAAAGTCAAGTAATATTTTCTATTTCATACAATCACACCGGCGTGATTAGAACGTGCAGTGCATCATCAGCTAAAATCAAATCTGTGCTCGCTGGCTGGCGCTAAGCCAGAAACAGACGCGTTTTTACAGCTTGATTCTGTTGAGCTAATGAAGGCATTGACCAATCAGAGACATTCAGATGAGTGATTTCAAAAACACGTTTTTTGCTTACTCGCGAGCTGACCGAATTCTGCTCTCTGAGGAATTCTCTCATCAGAAACAACAAAGTGCTGATGTGCGTACGATGTAAGTAGGATATTCATTTAACAGCGTAACCATGCTTCAGTGATAGTTTTGTGCTTGAAGGGTGCTTGCAAAGTTATTTGATAATGTAAACGCTCTTTGCTTTCATTCTGTATACTGAAAGCGTTA
>SCHK01398310.1:3185-13986 GCA_004124795.1 Poropuntius huangchuchieni | reverse complement strand
ATATATATATATATATATATATATATATTCATGCACCCTTGGTAAATAAAATAAAATAAATTTCTTTAAAAAACCTTCTGATACTAGTGATTCTGTGCATTGACCCCAAATTTTGAATAGTATTGTAAATTTTACTGTTTAATTAAACCACATTTCATTAATGTTGTTTTAAACCCTAAATTTAAAGTTAACATGAAATGAAAACATCATTTATTTGGCATCATTTAAAAAAAAATTAATTTAATTTAATTAATAATTTATTTGAAATAGAAAGCTTTTGAAACATTATACATGTTTTACTGTCATTTTTGATCAATTTAATGCATTCTTGCTGAATAAACAAAACAATTCCTTAAAAAATCTTACTGACCCCAAACTTTGAAACAGTAATGCACATACCGAATACAAGGAGAATATTACTGAAACCGCTTGCACAAAAAGATACAAGGATCAAATTTCTAAGAGAATGTTTGACCTTGACTGATCTACATTTATGTTCAAAGCGACTTTGAATACAAATCTCTACTCGACATATCTCAAATCTGCATATGCAATATTATACACAAGAGATTCTGTCAGTTACACACTATCTATCTAGCTGATACATTTGCACAAGCATGGAGAGAAAGCGAGGTGCAAAGCATGAGAAAAAGAATGCTGCGTGACCCTCTTTCCTGTTCATTAAGATGGCCTATTCGCCATTCAAAATAAGAGCCTCTTTTAATAACGTCTTATCATCTTCTCCGCTTGGATCCAGAAGACGCAGACACAGTGCTTCTGCCTCAGCCGCATTAAAAACCAGTTTACTGGACATACTTGGAATGAATTTATATGCCCTTGGGGTATATTCAGCAAACACAACATCCATAATGTTTTCTTTATTCTGTGCTACACAACAGAAATCAAATATAATGTATTTATATTATATACTGATTGTATATTTTACATGTATTTTACAAAAGATCCTGCTCCATTTCATAACAAAAAGCGTCAAAATGCTTATAAAGCACTTTCTTTAGTCTCTACGTTGTGTCTCACTACTACATGCAAAGATGAATAGCATAATGATTTTTCTGTACAATAAGCAAGCTTTATCTTTAACTGCACTCAGTCATAATTTAGCAGAGAGCTTGTTTGCGAATTATACAAGGCAGGTGAATATTATTCGTTTGTGACGCCTGCGAAGTGAACGCACTTCTAATGTAACCTATACAAACTGCTACCGCATCAGAATCGAAATTAGTGTTAGCGAGCCCAAAGGAGACAATAAACGACGTGATTAAATGATAAGATCAGAAGGCAGAACGCTTGAGCGTGACTAGGAGCCTCAAGTGTAGAGTGCCGTGCGTAGAAATGTCTTTCGTTAAGCATTTACATCATAAATTCTATTTACAACTGAAATTAAAATCAACACAAAATCAGCAACAATAAAATCACTCTAAAACACCCATAACTCACACACACACACACACATGCATAAAAAAGTAAACATCGAAGGAAATAACTCTCTAATATGGAGAGTTTACTAACTTATTGTCCATTCAATAACTGCAGACCATACGGCCCCAAAAACAATTTTTTTTGTACCATACTGTCAAATAAAGGCTCTTCAGTAGGTGTGCAAGTGTGTAAGCGTGTGCATTCCAGAGAGAGAGAGACTGAGAGGGAGAGCATCATCAAAACCAATGGTGCAAAGCGGGCAACCCATCTGCCACAAAGGAACAATAAAGCCTAAGGGTTCTGTGTGTGTGTGTGTGTGTGTGTGTGTGTGTGTGCAAGTGTGTGTTAAACACCCTGAGGCTGCACAGTGATAAATTACTCCTTTTTTCTTTTTCCCCCAGAGAGTCCGGCTGAAGGAAGGGAGGGTGAGAGGTTTGGTACACGACTGCAAATATCAAATTGATAAAGAGCAGGAATTGCAGGACATAAATATAAAATCAAAGTATCACACTCATTCATCTGTTACGCTTCTGGAAACCACAGCGGCACATGGAACAAAGCGCCATGCAGATGAGGAAGAAAAACACAAGGAAAGCAATGAGAAATAGAGAGGAAGTATGTTCTTATTTGTGAGCGTCATGACTGCAGGGTGAATATATGCAGAGGGAGAGCGCACGCTGTTTTCTTATCTCAATCACACTGTGTGTGTGTGTGTGTGTGTGTGTGTGCGCTGAGAGAGCGGACTGATAGCGACAGCAAAATCTTGCCAAAGGCTGTGCAGTTGTTACACTGATAAGACAATGTTCTTTAAAATGGTTTTTGCTCTTTTTTTACTATATAGCTTTTTTAAAAAAAAAACTGTGAAATTAGAAGAGACGTCATTTATTACAACCAATAGAGTCATTATCAATCAGAACTACTGATTGTGGAAAATATTCTTCTTCAACTAATTATTTTAATTATTAATTTTAATAATATAATTACATTCAAATTAATAATGGTTACATTTTTAAATGCTGTTTAATTTCATACATTTTTAAGGGTGGCTTAAGTGTCCAAAAGTACTCTGGTAAATAATAATAATAATAATAATAATAATAATAATAATATTGATAATAATATTGCAAAAATGGTAAAGTTGTAAAAATTGCCATTGTAAAAACATTCTTAATCTATTATTATTTTATATTATTAATATTATTCTTAATAAAAATATTTACAATTAAATTATTATTAGAACAAATATAATATTCTCAGTATTTCAATGTACACTGCACAATTACTTGTTTTTTATTTGTTAGAATTTACTTTAAATATACAGATTATATACTATACTAATACACAGTGACCTTAAAATATTTGGACATTTAAACATATATGAATTTTGTTGCAGTAAATTGAAAAACAGCAAAGTAAGTGCCATGTTAAAATAAATGCCACTAGGTATGGTTTGTAATATAAAATAATAATTTCATGTACACGAAAAGAACCTCTCTACACCCCCTTCATTCATTGTCTGTCTGTCTGTCTCTTTTAACACACAGACACCTCAACACACGCTCAAACACAGCCACTTACGAAGTGATGTGGAGTGACAGAAGCTTAGTGGAGCTCATTTCCTGTTTAAATGAAGTCATTTCCTGTGTCAGCAGCCACTTAAGAGCTGTGACCTCAAAATAAACATCACTTATTACATGATTAAACACCTTACTGAAGAAAAGCACAACGTATATACACCCCCCCAGACTTAGCGAGAGAGATTAGACGCGCCTGACGTTAATGCAGTGGAAGACTGCAGCAGCATGATAAGGAAAAGTGTTTTTCAAATCTCATTATTCAACCTCTATAGTGCTCCGCTAAGAATGTATCTACAGAGAGCGTGAACGTAAATGCAAATGTACGGCGGAAAATATGTCACATAGCGCTAAACACACAGTGATATCTCTGAACTCATCATTTTGGGTCGCTCTCCATCTATCTCTCGAACAGCATTGTGGTTCATTAGTAAGCAGGTGTTCAGTTTTATCTTTTTGCATATCTATTTACCGGTTGAATAGATGCAGCACCTCTTGAAGGACATAATGTCATTGAAATGTCCCTTCCCACTCGCCCTATTTCCTGCGTGTGAATGTGTTTTTTTTAGGCTGCTTTCGCGTTTTATCAGAGAGCCTGGCAAATGAGTTGGGAGCTGAATTTGGCAGCAGTGGTCTGTAATTGTTTTAAATAAGCCTCATGCGTCATGCCAAATAATGGCAGCTCAATGAAGACATTAATCTACACAAGCACATCTGTGCGACTTCATTTACCGTCCTCCCCCTCGTGACATCAAGCGCGCGCCGCTATAAACGGTCCCCGCGGTCCCTCTGCTAACCGAAGACATGTCGACTTATTAAACAGCCTTTTGGTGATTTAACTGAAGAACCGCACAAAGCGTAACACTTCTGACATTCATTTCGCTCTTATCTGTCCATCTCTCTGTTCTCTCTTCCTCTATCCTGATATCTCTCCCTCTTTTGAAACAGGAGGAACATACTGAATGTTAAAAAAGCCTTTGTTTTTTAGCTGTAAGCTCAAGTCAAATTATGTTGGTGGTTAGCTAAAAAAATTGCTTTAGATGACATTTGATAAATATCAAAATACGTATTTAATCTAAAATGACATAAAGGGTCTGTTTTCTCTGCTTTTAAAATCTGAAACCACTAGTGGAGTGCATCTATGTTACATTTTATTACAAATTATTTTATTAGCATAACATTTTAAGTAAAAAACGTGCTTCAGAGGAAGCAAGAAAATCCAATCTTTTGTACAAAGAAGTTCATGTCATCAGGATCTAGAAAAGTGCAGAATTTAACATGTTATAATTAATTTTATGTCATAAAGTTATTATGTTTTAAATATTTTTACATTTCAATATTTTTATTTTTATTTTAAGATTTCCAAAATGCTCTCAAACCTTTAAACTGCATTATACATTACCACTGAAACACTGGAAAAGATCTATTTGTGATAACACAAATAAATCTCTGAAGAGTTTTGAATGAATTCACTGAAACAATCAGTTATAACCAATTCTCTGAAATGTTTAAAATCATTAAAGTTCATTAAAATCATCCTGATATTCTTAAACATATTAGCACCAGCAAAGGAAGGCGAGAAATACAGAGAGATGTAAATACACACTTACACACTCACGTAAACGTCTGCCATTAACTATTGTAATAATCATAGTGCTGATTAACCATTATGTTTTGATTAGGTCAGAGGAACGTACAAAAATCTGAAGTGAAAATAAGTTCATACTATTGTTTTTAATTTTATATGTACATCACATCTGGGACCTATGGAAGCCTGTTTCAGCCACAGAAAAAAAAAAAAAAGGTAAAAACTCAAACATGTGAAAGTCTCACAGAGTTTACATCTTGTAAATGTTTCTGTCACCGAAATAAAAAGATAAAAGGTTATTGCAACTTTTTATCTCACAGTGCTGACTTTTTATATCTTGCAGTTCTGGGTTTAAAAGTCAGAATTGTGGGATAAATAGTTGCAACTACCTTTCTATATATTTATTTATTTTTTATTCCATGACAGAAACAGTTTCCATATGGACCTCAAACATAAAAACAGCAAAAGTCAAGCTCATGAACATGAAGGTTAAACATGTACATAGATATACAGAAACACACATGCATATGTGTGCACATTCACACACACAAACACTGTCAAGGTGATGCATTGACTTCACCTTCAGGCAGTAGATTTGGGCAGACAGAGCGCATCAGAGCCAATACAATGCTCACTAGTGATAGAAGAGGCTGTGTCTCTCTCTTTCTCACTCACACACACAGACAGACACAACATCAGAGTTTCCTTTTCGCCCTCTCTATTCTTCTGTAGCCTTGGTGTATCTCACAGGAAATATATTCCCCAGCACGTTAAGTGAAATGACCTTCCATGTAACAGACTCGGATAGATCTGAGCAGTTGCATTCTTCATCTTTTTCTCTTGCTCTCTCTCACTCATAAGCATACATTTAAACACATCAAACATTGATAATATCATATTTGATCGCATAACTAGCACAGACTGATTTATTTATCAGATCCAAAACTAAGCCAATCAGGCCATCTCCAGACTAAGAGGCTTACAGGCTTAGCTGACTTAAACCAGACATTAAACTAGACTGTATCCTAAGTGACTAGCTGGCTAATTACTTTTCTGTCTTAAAGCTTTAGTCATGCTTTTTAAAAGCACAGACTTGTGAAGAAAGGCAAACAGATTAACCCTTTAAGGGTTAGTTCAACCAGAAATCAAACATTTGAAGTAGGACTTTTTTTCTACGGAAAAAAGAGGAGACATTTTAAAGAATGTTCACACTGCCTTTTTATTCAATGAAAGATGAAATGGCCCACCAAGCTCCAAAGAGACAAAAAATTATTTTTTCTTTCTTTTTTTAATGACTTCTTTTATTTTTATCTTTGTAAGTCGGTTTAGTTTCGTTAGGTTTCAGTCCATAATTGTTTTAGTTTTCTATGTTCATTATTATAACAATTTAAAACTGTTTTCTATTAAAATTAATGTATTGCATTTGATGGCAAACCTGAATTTTTGTCTGCCATTATTTCAGTCACATGATCCTTCAGAAATTATTCAAATTTGCTGATTCGAAGCTCAAAAAATTATTATTATTAATCCTAAAAACAGTTGTGCTGGTTAATATTTTTGTTGAAACCATGATAAATTTTTTCAGGATTCTTCGAGCAACAAAAAGTTCAAAGGAACAGAATTTATTTTAAAAAAAAAATCTTTTGTGACATTATAATAATTCTTTGCAGTCACTTTTGATCAATTTAATGCATGCTTGCTGAACATAAGTATTAATTTCTATTAACCTCTCTAACCTAAATCCCGAACTTTTGAATGGCAGTGTATCAAAATGCCTCTGTTTAATTCTCTTCAGTCTAGTGTTGTTGCAATCTAGTGGCATTTTCAAAGTTTAATATGTTTCGTAAATGTTGAATAATAAATGTTTCTAAAATTACAATTAATTTGTGGCCATTAATTTAGAGTCATGAAAATGTTAAATTTGAAATATACTTGACATTTGTCCAGTTATGACAGATGTATATGGAAAAAGAGCAGCGTGAACATTCTTCCAAACATCTCTTTTGGTGTTCCACAGAAGAAAGAAACCCTATGGGTTTGGAACAACATGAGGAGTGAGCAAATGATGAGGAGAGGAGAGGATGGGCCCATGGGCAGTACTGACCTTCTTTGTAGGAGCCTAAAGACAGGATTACCTCTCCAGACCCCCCTCTCCCTCCTGTCCGGAGCCACGGGTGTGATGAAGTTTCTAGGCCACCGCACACACCTCCAGCATCCTACGGTGCACCCATGTATCAATGTGGCCAACACAGCAAAACAATGCTGTGTGTGTGCGCGCACATGACAGAGTGCGAGTGTGTGCGTGTTATCCCTGTTGTTCCCTCCCCCTCCTCCCCCTCTTTCTCTCCAGGGACATTTGTAGTCGAAATAGCTGCCCTTCCAAAATCCCCAAATTACCCCCAATCAACCCTGCCCTTCCACTTTCTGATCCTTCTGTGTGTGTGCGCAATGTGCATACATGGGCTATTAGCACTCAAGGAGAACTGCTTGGACTCAACACCCCCACTTTAAAGGGCCTTTAGAGAACATTGGCACCACTGTGTCCAGCAGGGGGGCAGTTAGACCTCTCCCTGCCCTTAATGACCTCAATGATCACTACGAGCCAAGGCAGAGCAGAGATAACAGTGGCTGCACGCCAAAGTCACCTTCCCATCAGCGAAGAGAAGAACCAAAAAGGCCAATTGGCCTGGAGGAAGGGGACGGGGGGTACTATTTTTGTTACGCTGGCTCAAGCTGGTCCTGCGGTTTCTCTGTTGCCCCCTCTGGGCTCAGTTACTACAGCGAAACTGTGGCACCAAAATGGCTCCCACTGCAGAGATGATGCGAGAGGATAAATGATTTGGCGCTGAGGACTTGCTCACTTGTGTGAGGGAGAAAGAACTGACAAGGTGACAAAAAACTACTGGCAGGAACCACTCTTAAATGTGTCAATATAATTGTGAGCAGCTCGACATGATCACTGGGACGACAAACTGACATTACAGCACACTTTCACATTTGCTTTCACACACACAAACACACACACACACACACACACACACACACACACACAAAAACATAGCTGATGACAGCATGAAAAATACATTATTTTCATAATGCATATTCTATGCTTAATCTCACAATTTATCAGTGTACGTTTTACAAAAGGGAAACCAGGTTCCATTGTTTCATCAAAATATATACAAATTAAAACAAAATGTTTTTCACTTCTGAAAAGATGTGCCTTTTCAAAATAAATAATGTTAACCAAAAGCCAATTATCTATTTTTAAGCAAGCGACTGTAGTAACGCAGCCTTTCCAAAAACCTGTCAATAGTCAACACGGTAATTTAATGCAGATTAACATTAACGTAATAAAGGCGACGGCAATAATAGCAAATTATAGATGCTCTCGAGGGAGAACTTGACCTTCAGCCTCCACGTCTCATTCACCATCTCGGGTCCCAGCAGGTAGAGGCTCAAATAAATATGGGCTGATTCTTGGGACATTTTTACTCTTCATAACTGACTGCAACCTTACTTTTAGGTTTCAGGTCTTGCTTTATTCTGGTATGAAAAATCAACTTCTCATTTCTGATAAATAAAATCAGGTATCACTACATTTTTACACAACATTTTGCAAGTAAAATGGGATGCAAATGCAATTTCATATTGACTTTAAATAGTAAAACAGATAGTAAAACAACATTAAATGAAATGTGATTTAAATATTAAACATTTAAATACACTACCATTCAAACTTTTGAGTCAGAAAATGTTATTTAGCAAGGATGCATTAAATTGATCAAAAGTGAAAGTACAAGTTTCACATTGTTATAAAAAAAATATGTTTTTAAATAAATGCTGTTATTTTGAACTTTCTATTCTTTAAATAATCATGAAAAAATGCACCACGCGTTCCACAATAATATGAAGAAGCTCAACTGTATTAAAATTTTGTAATAATAATAAATGTTTCTTGAGCATCAAATCAACATTCAAATTATCTTTAAAGGATCACGTGAAACGAAGACTGAAGTAATGATGCTGAAAATTCAGCTTTAATATATTAAAATGGAAAACAGTTTTAAATAGTATTACACAGTGTTAATGTTTTACTGTGTCTTTGATCAAATAAAATCTGCCTTAGTGAGCAAAAACACTGAAACAATCTTAACGACCCCAAACTTTTAAACTTTAAAGTAAAAAATTTAATTATTTAAATAAATGTCCCTGGTCCTATTTTGCATGATCCATAAGCACACATTATTCTAAGAGACCTCTAAAACTGCTACTCTATTGTCCTGATACACCAAGGCCATGCAGATAATAAACTAATAAAATCATTACAACACAACAGCAATCCAATTACATAACCAAATATTCTGTTGGACTTGAAAATATGACCCATTACAAAATTTAAATAAATTTCTGATACTGTCTTATATGGTCAATTCAACATCTGGCTTAACTCAAGCCACTCTATCTTAAAACATGATGGTCATTCGAGCAAGTACAAGCTAAATCTCGAACCACTCCATTACTGCAGCTCCATATATCGAGTGTAGACACAAAACAAACACACAAAAAGTACACAGACAGACACTATTGTTGTTGTTGGGCTACAGGAAAAACTTAATCCTAAAATCACTGTGCACACATGGGCGTAAACACACACACACACACACACACATTCTCTTAAGCTGGGATGGAAGAAGCCGATCTACTGTGGATGAAAGACATTCCTTATCAGCTTCCTCATAAAGGAACGGGAATAGAAGGTATTTACTCTGCGAGACAGACAGAGAGAGAGAGAGAGAGACTGAAGCTAAAGAAAAGCAAGTTGTGTGGGTAGAAAGATTATGGGTGGGTTGCAGCAGCACTGAGCCGCTTCAAAGACCGTCACACTCTAATCAGAGAGAGAGCAAATTTCTGTCCATTTCAGGTGAATCAACGATCCCTGTTTCATCCTGCATCCCTCTCTCTCTCTCTCTGGGTCATGAAGTCAAGTGTTTAGAACAACAGCTCAGCGCATTGACAAAGACCGTCTCCTTTGTATACATACACTCACTCTCGGCATGTTTTGATAAACATTCACAAACACACGTTCATAAACGGTCATTTTTCGTCTTGTAACCCCTGCTGAGAGCATATGCCTTACCCTCTTGTCATTGTCACACACTCGCTCAAACACACACACTCACACATCAGACGTACTGACAGGCCAATCAAGCCGATGCCGTCAATTCATTTTAATGACTCGCCCTGTCACTCATTCGCTGTTCTACAGGGAGCAGACGTACATTCACTGCGTCACTAAATAGATGAGTTGAATATAACCACCATTACCGAAGGAGAGGCTCCGGCGAGCCGAAACGCAGAGTCTTACAAAGGAACGCAGATTTCAGACCGTTCGCTCTGGATGTCGCTATAAAATGATGCATTAGTGCACTGCGTCATGGGCTGATAAATACGGGGTGGTAAATATTTGGAGGCCATGATGAAGGCTAGAATGTAAAAACATCAGAAAATGAAAAGGTGACGCAGTGTCTGAATGCAGGTTTCACAGCGGGTTTTTGAAAAAATCTCTATAATAAAACAGATCAGTCAAATTCTAAATTCTGATTGGAGGAGCCACATTCTAGCCTCTGTAAAACGACTATAAAAACACATTCGATATTAGGTTCTGCCACTGCTAACGATCTAATATTAGCATAATGAACTACATTAGTTGGAAATATGATTACAATAATTATTCATAATAAATGTACCGGTTAACATGCACTGGACAAACAATACATTTTATCTAATAAATCTGACTATTTATTTTTAGTCTTTAATATTTTTTCAGGATCAATGGAGTTCCTAACAATAATCATAATTGCAGATATGTTTCTAATAAAAAACAAGAATTGTGAATAAAATGTCTTACACTGAGTTTGCAGTGTTTCGGTGTGGCCTTCCTAGAGAGTGCCGTAGTAATATGCGGCTGGCAAGGAGCATTCGCTTAAAGGATGGTATTACCGCATTCCCCACACTTACAAACACACGGGCTGGGGCGCTGCCACGACAACTGAAACCATGACAGTGAGAGAAGGGTTGAGAAAACAGAGCCGAAAAATCTAATGTTTGTGGTGTGACTTCAGCACACTCACGTTCAAACACATCTGGAGTTATAGGGGAGAATGTCTGAGACGGAAATTGAGCTTTTAATTAGCAG
>SCHK01398218.1:0-11130 GCA_004124795.1 Poropuntius huangchuchieni | reverse complement strand
AGATCGGGCTGGTTGACCACCTCCTTTTATTGGTCCAAAAGAAACATTTCTTTTAGTTAAATCCCGTTTGCCTGCATACACCCAAAAAGAGGCCTTCTTACACTATAGCGCAACTAAATTTAATGTCATGCATAAAAGCAGCCAGTTTAAATTAGATCAGACAAAAACCAACAGAGACCAGACTTGATCTATGAGCAGATTGGGGTCTTAATAACTAACAGTGAGGTCTGGGCAGTGGGGATAGCGAGGTAAAGTTTTAGAGCAAAGACACTTCTGTCTGCGAGCTCTCTGCTCTGCTGAACCTAGCTGTCTTTTGATGGCATTAGATTAATTAACAATTAAAAGCATAAGAAAAAAAAGTTAATAAGAAAGGAACAGAGGCCCTATTGAGGACAAGGTCTGTAGATGGATGGGAAGAGTGATTTTTTAATAAGCTCCTGCCTTTAGGGCTGAAGGGTTTGTGGTCATTAACCTGGAAGGCAGTTTTTCTTAATGGGGCATTGTTAGAGCTGATCTGGCTCTCACATCGTAGGGATGCTGACTTTAAGTGGGAGACAGGGAAACTATATGACGAAACCAGGAGGACAAACGCATAACTAAACTACCCTTAACTCAGCACTGAGCGCAACTATTAACTAATTAAGGTCTCCTTAGTTTAGTTAAGGAATTGATCACTGAAGATAGTACACAGAGCATCAAATGTTGCAACAACAGGAACCCCATCTCCCAGTCTTTCATTAGACTCAGCAGGCAGGCCACCTCTCCATTGGCCCTTTTAAAATCTCGTTACTTGCTAATTAAAACCATTCCCATCTTTGAATTGCATTAATTAATGATTCGTCCTTTATCCTCTGATCATTGCAGAGTAGACAAAGTGTCTCCCACTGTTTCCTTGTTGTTAGACGCCCTCCCCCAGGACCTAGAGCCTAGAGGCAGGCACCCCGAGGTGGGTCAAAACCTGCCTGCATCTTTTGGCTAGCAATTACTGTGTATCTAACTGAAACAATCAAATCTGTGCAAAAATGCTGATCAATGAGCAAAATTCTGTTATACAGTGACTTCATCTGGAAGGCAGCTGATGTAATTAAATATCTCAAACAGAAAAGGCTCTAGTAAGTGTAGACCAGAACAAGCATCTCAGGCAAAACAATCGATGGCCCTGTGATGGTGCAATTAAACCGAATGTTTTATTGACTGAAGGTCATCTTAATTTCCATAACGTCAGAGTTTCTCAGCTTACAATATTGTTTGTCAATTGAAAATGATCTGGAATCAATAGGCTCTTAATTCAAATGCCTCTGTATCTTTGGCCTGATTCTGTATTTAAAATGAGTGAACAAGTTTGTTTGGTTAGTTGAGGAGATGCAAACGTGTTAACTAACACGCTAATATGTCCATATATGCCCTTACCCAGAATGTGTGCTGGTGACCACCTTAAGGCTGGCAGCATTGCGAATAAGTTTGTCCAAGGTATTGACGATCTGGGAGAACTTGGGTCTCAAGTTTCTTTCTTTCACCCAGCAGTCTAGCATGAGTTGATGCAAGGCAGTAGGGCAGTCCATAGGTGGGGGCAGTCGGTAGTCCTGCTCGACTGCATTGATCACCTGTTGATGAAAAAATTTGTTAGTTTACCCTCAAAATAAGTTGAACAGAGGCAAAGTAGAGATGAGACTTACATCTTGGTTGCTCATGTCCCAGTATGGGCGCTCGCCATACGACATCACCTCCCACATCACAATGCCGTAGCTCCAGACGTCACTGGCTGAGGTGAACTTCCTATAAGCAATAGCCTCTGGTGCTGTCCAGCGAATAGGGATCTTTCCTCCCTACAGATACAAGAGCATACAATGTTTTTTTTTTTTTTAATCTCAAATGGGAGCTGGACATTGTTCTATAAATAGTAAAGGATGAAGACTTGAATGCTGACCAATGAGCTGGTGTAAGTGGGGTCAGTGGGATCATCCTCCAAGAAACGAGAAAGGCCAAAATCGGACACCTTACACACCAGGTTGCTGTTGACCAAAATGTTACGGGCAGCCAAATCCCGGTGCACGTAGTTCATGTCGGACAGATATTTCATGCCAGCTGCAATCCCTCTCAACATACCAACGAGCTGGATGACTGTGAACTGTCCATCATTTAGCTGTTGGAGAGAGTGGGAAAAATCACAGGCCCATTCATAACAGAAATGTCCGCTATCTAAGTGTTTTTTTAACTTTCCAGGATGTGACTCATCAGCCAGATGATTCATCTCTCAAAGTCACAGCTAGCAGCTATGCTATTTGTCATCGCTGTTTAGAAAGTTTAGGATGTTTTTCAAGGGGACAGGTGAGAACATCTCTTTTTAGAAAGAACATCTCTTTTAGAAAACTAATGGGGGGGCTAAAACTTATGCTGGACTGCAACAAAGATGGTATTTGTTTCATGAAGTAGATCACTTTAAGTATTACTTACATTTCCATGCATATCCCACAACAAAAATCCAGGCATAAAACTTAAAAAAACAACAACAAAAAAACATTAAGAATTAATTTTATAGTGGTAAGCATCTCTAACCCGGAGAAAGGAATCCAGTGCTCCGTTCTCCATGAACTCAGTGACAATCATGACTGGCCGACTCTTCGTCACCACCCCTTCCAGCCGGATAATATTAGGATGATCGAACTGGCCCATGATGCTGGCCTCACTCAGGAAGTCTCTTCTTTGACGCTCCGTGTAACCTGCCTTCAGAGTCTTGATGGCCACAATGATCTCACGCCGTCCGGGAAGTTTCAGACGGCCACGGCACACTTCTCCAAACTCTCCTACATAGGTAGTGGACAGACGAGAGAGAGGGTGGAGTGGAGAGAGGAGAGGGAAAAGTGGAGGAGTGTGGGAGAGAAAGGGGAGAGGGACAGTTACTGGTTAGAATCAAGGAGCCAGGGGGAAGCGGGGGGAGACAGCAAGAGAAGCCAGGGCTAAAGGTGATGCTATTGGAGTGTATCCAGGGGGCGAGGGAAGGGGTAGGGTGAGATCAGCAATGCTTCAATGGGAAAAGGTCTTGGAGGGTTGCTGGGGGTTGGGGTACCAAAGAGGAAATGGGAAAAGTAAGGCAATAGAGGAAAGGGTAAAGGGTACAATCAGAGAATGCTAGGGTCTGGAGGGAGTGATGGTAGAAATGTGGGAAGTAGGTGGGGACAGAAGCTTGGGAGGATTGGACAGCTTGCGTCTGCAGTCTAGGCCAATGTGTAAGCAAGTGCAAGAGAAACAAAGGGGTCAGGGGAGGACATGGTAGGGGTTCATCACTTTAGACAATGCTAGGAAACAACAGGTTCAGGTAGCAGCGTTAGATGTTAAAAGCCTGGTTTGTTGGAGTCTGAGATGGGGCTCTTCAACACATTACAACATGGCTACAAGTCTTACTGAACCAGAATCCTACTTCTTTTTGTTTTCGGCTTTTAGAAGCGAAACTGCTAATGTTAAGATGTAGAACATTTACAAAACAAAGGGAAGTGGTCTCAAGGGCAGGCAGGAGCACCATGGATGGAGAAGTTAACAGGTCACAGGGTCAAGAGGACATTTAATTGTCTGAGAGGTATCATCAGGCTCAGGACAGGCTTGGTAAGTTAGCAGGAATGGTAGCTCTATAGTTAGCTCTGAAGATAACCTCAGAAGCTCCATTTTGTAAGTAAAGCTGTTAGAGACGTTGGTAAGGTGCTAAGGGTTTGGATTTTGGAGCGGGATGAGTTGATTGAAGTACCGCTTGGTGTGAAGTCCTCTAAAGGTATGGCCTGGGTGTGCCTAGCTGTCTTCCCCCTGTTGCTCAGGAGCTTGTGTTGTTGGTTACCTGCGCCAATGACTTCCTCGATTTTCACACAGGAAACGTCAATCTCTTTGGCAAACTCGCGGATGGCCTCATTCGGGTCCTCGTAGGTGAATGGGTCAATGTAGACCTTCATCCCCGGAGTGACTATAGGGGATTCAATAGTGCGAATAGCCGTATGAATCACACTGCTATAATACACAATATTTATAGCACTGTTAGTCATCAGATGGCAAGTAAACTCTGTAGAGACTTACTGTATTGTTGCAGTTTTTCTGTGTATTCTGATTCTGAGCCATTGCGTTGCTTCCTGTGAACCAAAGACAATACAGTCAGTTACAAAAGGTTGATGATTTCCTATCTTAGTGCAGGAAAATATGCATTTTGAAAAGGACCTGTTTTTTTCCCTGCCAGCCCCTTTAGGGATAGAAATTGAGGTCGATTAAGAAACGAGAATAATATGAAAATTAAGAGAACAACAGTATCAGCCTCAAGAGACCCTTGTCACTTCACAAGAGAAGTCAAATCTGCATAAAGACAGCTAAGAAAACAGTAGCAGCATTGGTTGACTTGGTTTACTTACTGTACATACTAAGGAATCTTTACTGCCACATTGTTTAATTCTCTCCTGTCTCTTAATTCCTTCCTTCACACTTTTTCCACTATCAGTCCATTAAATGCAATGCAATTTCAAAAAACCCAACCCCCCTCTAGTACATGTTAATGCAATCCCTTTGTTGTCTAACTAGTAACCGGGCCAATAATACCCGCTGGTGATTTGTATCTCATTTCCAATTCAAATTCAGTTCCGGAATATGCCAAGGCCTACATTTTTTCAATCGCAGACAAGTTAAGATACTGAGACACACTGTGCTGATTAGAACGAAAAAGAGCGCAAATTTAGAATTTTTGCTTGATAAGGCTTTAAATAAACAGCTGCCTTGCCCTCAACTGTGGAAATGGGAAGGTGGCCACAAGATGTAAAGTGCCAGTGCCAACGATCATTGGGACACTGCGGAATTCCAATGTAGGGCACATGCACATTTGAGACCACTGGCTACAATTTACCAAGTAAAAGATCCAAAATAACTGACAACCCAGAATGAATCTGCTTCTCGAACTGCTTCCATTAATTGTCAGATAGGTTCTAAGGAAGCATTATGAGTGACTAAATTGTATATGCACTCAAAAATATTCAGATGTTTCATAGGCATACTTTGACTTCTAATTCTTTTCTCTACTCTTTGTGAATGTCATTAAAGTAAGTGAAAAATCAAACCATTTACCTGAGGCAGACAATGGCAATAACCACAACAACAATGATGAAGACCAGCCCTGCTGTCAGAGAACCCACAATGAGAGGTAACTGCTCCTGTAGAGTCTTGTCTGCATCGGCTGTGTGAGAGGCACAAAGATAGATATCATGGGATGTATTCAAGAGAATTGTATTTCTCAGATCTATTTATAGCTTTTCTTTTTCTATGAGAGGTATTTATACTCTTAGATTTGCACAATTGCTTGATATGCTTTCAAAGAAAATTGTTTTTATGTGATAACATAGGTTGTTTTACATACCCTGGTGGTTGGTGCTAAAGTCAGTAGGGCTGCTGTAGCGGCCATACCCTGCCACCGTTCGGGCTCGAACCTGCACAACATACGGCGTGCCCGGCTTCAAACCCTCAATGCGTGCCGAGCTACGCTGGGCTGTCATGGTGTGGGCAATAGCTTCTCCCTGGTCCTGTGGGAACAGTGATAAAACAAGCCATATAAAACCAGCCAGCACCCAAAAGCAAGCGTCTGGCAGCTCTGGTTTAATCTGTCAGTACAACACATCAAACACGAAGCAGATATGCCTGGCCCTTTCTTCTCCTCTATGCAAATCCTCCTGCCTCCATCCCTGCCAAGCTCCAACTGCCTTGCGGTATCAGCGTTCAAAAGAAGGGGGTGAATCAAGGAAGGAGTTAGGAAGGAGTGTTAGGGTACGAGAGAGAGAGAGAGAGCGAAAGAGTTGATGCTGTTGTCAGGATGAACGATTATGTATAGAGCAGAGGATGACAGTGGTGGAATTGTGATTGAATGCCCTTCGCTTCATTGACTTACACTGGCTCTTACCTTCTCATGGTATTTAATCTCGTAATCCAAGATGATGCCATTTGGTTTTTCAGGGGGGAGCCAGGAGAGACTCATGGTGTTGGCTGAGGCCCCCATCAGGTGGACGGTAGGAACTGCAGAGGGAGCTGTGTAGGGAAAAGGAGAAAAATCCTATCTTAATGAAAGCTGAATTTCTATTTTTTCACATTTAGAGCATGCTTACATTCAGGATTACCAAAGAGCTGCTTTGATGTGTAAGCATCAGACAGCTCTTAGTCTTGGGCCCTTTCGGGGCCCCAGCCTCTCAAACTGCACAGACAGAATGGATTCTAAAGTCTCTTGTGAAAAGTACCTTGACAGACAAACCGGAAAGCTTAGTATCTGGCAAATCCAGTCCACACAACCTACAAAAACATGCAAATATATGTATAGCTACACACACCCTCTGTCCACTCCTTATGCTCTTTGTTATGACCCATGACAACTTCTTACTGTCTGTCTTCCATAATCTCATATTTTTTGACAATTATGCACTTCTTTGCCAAATTAATGTTATGTGAAAAAGATTTTTTACATCATATTAGTGTAAGTTGTGCTCTATTTAATTGANTCTCATATTTTTTGACAATTATGCACTTCTTTGCCAAATTATGAAATTTTGTAAAAGATTTTTTACATCACATTAGTGTAAGTTGTGCTCTATTTAATTGTATTTCATTTGAAAATTAGAATTTTGGGGTAATTATCCTTTAACCTCTTAGCGTTCCAATGTTCCACCCACGAGACGTTTTGCATTGAGTTAAATTTAACAGGAACACTGCTTTACTGCAAGATATAATCTATTGTTTGTTTTTAGGATTAAACGTAACCTGAGCTTTTTTTACTCATATATTCATGTTAACACAACTTCTTCCATAGCTCCTTCCTTATCTTCACACCTAGCTTTACATAATCTGTACCGTCCCCATTTGTCCCCAGACCTGATGTTGCCGTCTCCAGTTTCTGATGTTATCAAGTTCTGTTCACACACTACAGTAGCTCTCAACGTCCCCTACTTTCTTGCTTCTGTCTCTTTCTCCCTCACTCATTCTTTGTTAAAAGCGTTTTAATCCCCAGGTCCGGTTCTTTGATCCTTTCCCTAGTAGCTCTTTATTATTCTGTCTGTCTCTTTGTCCACCTCCCCCAAAAGCTCACTCTCCCCCAACCCAACACCATCAACCTCCTAACCCAGGCCTTGCTCAGAAAAGCCTCACCCTGAAGACAATGCTCCCTGGGCAGCCTGCTTGCTTACTTTCACCCCAGGATTAAGGGGCCTCATCTTGAGGAGACAGTGGAAGTAACCATGACGTCCCTTGAGCTGATGGCCCATATTTATTTTTTGTCTTAAAAGGCGGATGAATATTCAAGCACAGTCCTGGGAGATAATCTGATCACAGACCCTCCTGAATTTTTGGAACCATGGGGTGGGCTGCTGTGTGGGTGTGCATGTCACCCCGGGATTGACTCATGTGCAACAACTGCTCAGGTTATATGACAATGCCTCCGGTCAATCCCTGATAGCAAACAGAGGCATTCTTGGACCCGGGTGCTAGCATAGAGTGCTAAAGAGAGGGTCATGCATATGCATAACTCTCCTGGGAAGTCCAGTGTCAATTCAAAACTTGAAATCACACAATAAGTGGCTTTTTTCACAAGGTTAATGCATCTCTACATCTCACTAACCAGCACACTCTAGCCTAGAGTAGCTTAGCTTTGCTACTGAGCCTCATAGCACAGCTCTCTGGCATCGATGCATTCTGTGGGCTGAGCTCTTTGGGTAGAGTGCCGTGGGTTGGAAATATCTTAAGAGAGGCCATTACACTTCATTATTTCAAACTAGAGCATGTGAAGAAAAACATTTTTGTAACCTTTAAGGACACATATGGAAGAGAATCTGTTGGAACACGGCAGCTGATCCAGCTGGTCAAGGCTGGTTATTAGAGTCTCTAGAGCTAAACAGTTTAGGTAGTTTTTTGACCACGTCAGATGGTAACAGCTTGAAATCAAAAGAAATAACTGAACTCACCAGCCTGGTTGGTGGTGATGTTAACGGAGGCAAACTGGGGTGCGTAAGGACTCTTGTTGGAGACTCCATTGACGGCCTGAATCTCAAAGCTGTACTGGGTGTGAGCCTGAAGGTTTCTGACCGTCACATGTCTCTCGATAAGCCCAAGGTGGCGGGGAGAGATATCCACGTTGTCATCACATCGTGTGCAGGTACCACGTTCAGGCAGACATTTCTTACAGATGACGTTGTAGAGAAGGTCCTCCCTTCCACCTTGGTCACGTGGATCGCTCCACTCAAGTACAAGAGACGTCTCATTTACACTGGAGATGACGCTGCGTGGAGCTGAGGGCACGGCTGCAAAAAGAAAATATATTTTTAACCTTGGTTAGTTGCTTTCCCAGCAGGTCAGCTAGTTTAGGTCACAAAGCTGGTTTAGCTGACCAATTGACAAGTTCCCTAAACCCCAACAAAACTTCCAAACTAAGCAGTGCCTGAGCAAAAGAAACCAACCTGGTAAGCAGCTAAGACCATCAGACCAAATTAGGCTAGCTTAAAATGTTTTTTTAAGCAGGAAATTTAAATAAAATTGGTCAAATGGGGCTTCACATTCACTTAATGCGGACTAAGTGCTTTCATGTAACTAAAATTAAGCAAAACCTTGTTTTTCCCACTTGTGCTGTTCATTTTAACATCAAAAATGGCTAGAAATAGCTGTGGTGTTCACTTGGGAAAACATTTTTTTGCATGTATCTGTTCAGAGTGCTGACAATGAACACAAGCAGAAAAGAGCTAATATAAAACAGGAGAAAGGGAAACGTTTTGAAACAATCCCAGTAGTCTTCTGCGTGCTGGATGGAGGAATTGCTTTACATATGGATGAACATATGAACGTACATATGGTGTTTGGATCAATGTGGCTTTTGAGAGCAGAGAACATGGCAAATAAACAACACTCCTTATGTTTAGATGAGTTCATGGTGGGTGAAATGGGAGTTTATTTGAGGGTATTACTCACTGGTGCATCCTGAGTCAGGCGAGTCGTTGTCCGCCCGATAGTAGCCGGTCCTGCAGGAACAGATGCTGGCGGCTCCAGAACTTGTCCGACTGTTGGGCGGACACGGGGAGCAGAACCCTTCACCCTGCTTCGACTTAAAGGTGCCTGGACTGCAAGCTAAAGAGAGCAAGAGTTGTTTACTTCGACTGTCAAAGATAGAAACTCATAGCTATAACAGCATATTTACTTTTTTGCTACTCATTTTTGGTGTATGCTTCCATCTAGATATCTTTTCATTGCATTCAGCAAGAAAATCAATAGCAATTTCCCTTTTGCAATTTGCATTTTGTGAGCTCTGCTTGCCTTAATTTAGTTTCTTACTTTTGTTTTCCTCGCCCACAGTATGCAGTCTAATCCTTTCCATCTTGGCATCGTAAAATACGAAGGCGCACAGGTTCTTGCTTACGTATTTGTTTGGCACCGTTAATTTGCTGTTGTTTTCCTCCAGGGAAATAACCCCCTCATGACTAGACGAGTTCCAACAACATATCCTGGCCTTGCATAAACCCCATGTGCATATGCTAACCGTCAACTTCAATTACAAACACATGCCTGTTAGTTCCAAACAAGAGCACTTTTCGAAATGAACTCCTTCAATCAATACTCAAACACAGCGAATGTCAATGTTCTACTGCAGGAAGTGTTCCTCTAAGATAAACAAAGCATATTAAAGACTACAAGGGAAAGTGTGAGCTGTTATCTTATGAATACAAAGATTAGCGTGTCATTCACAGGTCTTTGGCCTTTGTGGAGCTCTGACACCATTTACGAGATTGTGTACACATTGTATCGCATCTGCGATAAAAGCAGGGGTGCTCTCCTGGCACACAATGCCAGTGGGATATTTCTGCTCAGAATGTCACTCAACTGTCTAAGTGATCGAGTAGTCAGTTTTATGTTTATTAAAAGCAGGCAAGGAGTATGACAGAGCTTTTTTTTATCAGTGAGGCTTAGAAACACCAAATAACAATCAGTCGCTATGTTTTTTTAGAAAAAAATCTGGTTTCCGGACAACACCGATGATGTTCCTGAGGTCAACTTCCAAGTTCCTTTTCTCATAACGTGCAATATTGACACAAGGCTTAACTGGGGGGCTTATTTGTTTAACCATTAATCAGGGCAGGCCAGAGATAGGTAGAGAAGAAGGAACACAGAAAACAGTTCACACACAGATAAAAATGAAAGAGTGTAGGCCTTGTGAGTTTGGGTTTATCGCACGTAACGTATCACTTTGGAGATTAATGAGTCCTCAGTGTTTTGCCTCGCATTTCAGATGTACATAAATCAACTAAAATCTTGGGGAGACAAATGAGACCATCTAGTTCTAGCCCCCATGAAAGACTGCTTGAAATTCCCCTTCAAAAAACTCAGGCTGTTTTCTGAAGGGTTGAAAGTGCTGATTAATCGCTTCCAAGAAGGTAAGAAGTCAGCCCTTTCCTTTCATCCTCATCCTTCCTCTAGCAGCTCTCCTGACAGAGCGCAAGAGAGGAGAGGTGAAAGAAAGCAAAGGAAAGGAAATGCAAATCCTGTGGCTTTTTTCTCTTACTTGTACACTCTCTTCAGTACAGTCTATTGCTCACACTCTATTGCCCAAACCTTCTTCGCTCTCTCCCTCTCTCATTGAGAGCAGAACATAGGACTTAAGGGAGTGATTAGAATTTGTGGTGAAATTGGAAGCGAGGAGAAAGAACGGATAGGGGAAATATGGAGCGCTAAGGAAAAAAAAAGGGTCTTGTCGATTAATATTCATGTGAATGTCCTAACTGTGCTCTGGCAGGGTATTAATGAGACCAACGGCCTTCAGATGAAGGCGGGCAAGAGAGAGGTGACAGAGAGATTTATCCCTCCTTTAGTTTCCGGTTGGCTTGATTAGAGAACATTTTATCAGTGCACAGCTGCCAGGGTTTTCACCTTGAGCCACCACAAGCAAACAAATGAGTTTTTAACTGTACATCAGGCAGCAGATTTCCTGGAAAGGACTGCCCACTTTCCCCTACAGGTATACACACGTTTGAAATCAACTTGGCAGTAGTATAAAAAAATCCTTCTTTACTTCGACAACAACATATATTTTCTGAAAAAATAAATGTTATGCGAGTGATGCAAAACTTACTTTCATTATGCTAAGGTGTTTTA
>SCHK01398035.1:2128-21652 GCA_004124795.1 Poropuntius huangchuchieni | reverse complement strand
ATTTCTTGTAGAAACAAAACTATAGAAGATACAAAGCCTTGTTTTCTACTATGTATTTTTCTACTTTTTTGTCTTAAGCATAAACCTCATAAAATGCTGTTAGAGTTATACTTAATAAAAAAAGTTGACTGGATAAAAATGAATATTTTTTACATTGATGACCTATAGTTGAACTATAATGGATAAATATATAGAACTGTTTGTTTGTAATTTTGTTTACTACACTACACACACCTACACACAAATAGCACTGTGTTTTTGACAGAAAGCATGGTTAGTTTATGGGTCTGCTTGCTGTAGATTGTACACACTCTTTAAAACTTAAAGATATAGAGCATAGATATTTGTACATTTTGCTACAGATGTGTTGGTTTCTGACACTAGTGATGATTATTTATACATCAGTTCAGTTTTTACCCCTCAGTCTGTATTGTCTACATACATGCTGAACTCTCTATGACTTTTAAAAGCCTGTTTCTTTGAAACTCAAAAGGCCTATTTCAATTCAGTAAGATTATTTAAAGCTTAAGTATTGTTAGTCTTATGTAAGAAACCCCAATTTTCATCACCATCAAATATGTTTACAGTTGATACAGTATGGTCTACATTACTGTTGAATTTCTCCTTTTGAGTTGTTTCCTAAACATCCATGTGAAATGTTGTTTACATGTTCAGCTGCACTTGATTTATGCTCTGTCATCATGTTACACATAATTTGTAGACTTGTTTGCTCTCTCTTCTGCAATATTGTCCTTGACTTGCACACAGTCTGCTAAAGAACGATTTGTCCTGTAAAAAAAAAAAAAAAAATTATGTTATGGTTAAAAATAAAAAATCGGTAGCTAAAATTGACAGTATTTCTGGTATTACAGGATGGCATGATATGGCATATATTGTTTATTTACCATTCTGCTTAAAGTAACAAAATCAAATATTTACCTTAAAATGGTATAAAATATCTGATAACAAAAATAAGAATCAGAATAGTTTATATAAACTTTAATCACATGTGTTGCGTCATGCAGAGACTTCTGTGACTGTTTGTTTTTCTGTCTTTACAATAAATTATAGTTTTTACTCACCAAAAACATTTATTTATAGTAAAATTAAATATAATGCATTGTTTAGCATTTATAGTTTCCACCATATCAATTATCAAAAATGACACAGTTTTAACAGTGTAGTTTTACAGTCCAATGCTTGACAGACAAATCACCTGCTTATCAGTTGAATTATGGAGCAGG
Organism: Poropuntius huangchuchieni; assembly: GCA_004124795.1. NCBI lineage: Eukaryota > Metazoa > Chordata > Actinopteri > Cypriniformes > Cyprinidae > Poropuntius > Poropuntius huangchuchieni. Next base: position 20,408 of record SCHK01398035.1, on the reverse strand, counting down.
TTTGCAGGAATGATTTTAGTAGGCACATTTAGGATGATAGTGTACATGTACAAAGACGGTTAATAGCAGTAGTTTGGCTGTTATTCATAGCAACCTCCCATCTAATTGTGAGAATCACATGTATTTGTCCAATTTTCAAGATGAATTTGTGATTAACCCTGCAGTACTGTCTGTCATGCTATGTTTTAAATGAATCAGCTGTGCCATTCTTATTATTCAGGTATTGATAGGCATGCATAAAACATGGCCTATTGCTTTTTAACTAGGATTTATCCTTTTAATAGCACCACGGTTTTCTCTACAGAGGTTGATCTGTCATCCAGACAAGAACGACAGCCAGTAGTACAATTGTTTTCCTCAGTTGGTTCCCTTGGCAACTGTCTTGCAGTGTTTATCAGTTTAGAGAGGTTTTACCTCTTCAGTCCCTGTGAATGTACCCTTTTTCATGTACCGTTGCTACAGAGACTGATTTAAGACCCTTAATGTCTATTTCAACTACATAACCTCTCAGATTTTGACTGACTCTTTATATTAGTCATCTTTTATTGCACTTTCAGTGTAATATTTATCTAGTTTAGGTTTTTAATGAAATAGTTAGGGAAAAGCATGAGTGGTTTGAATCCCCTCATATTCATATGAGAAAATGCAGCACAGAATGACTTGTGCATGACCTAATTGGCTGTTTAAATCATGCAGAGAGGAATTGGTGTAATGAAGTTTACCAATAGGCTTTACTGGGGTTAGAGATGAGCATTATGCACAATGAACCGTGCTCGTATCCTCCACTGACAGCTCAGTTTCTTTAGCCAGCTCAGTGTTATCACTAGCCAATGATCAAAGTTCATTTGGTGCTAAATATCTGATCGGGATTATGATTTCACAAGCACAAACCAAAATTGGTACTATCTTATTTTTTTAAAATTATGATCAGCTAAAGATTAGTTAATCACATTTTGTCATCTCTGAAGTTTGAAAATGAGCGTTTGTATTGAGGACGTCGACGCTTTCATGTCTTGTTGCTTACTTCTACTGATGTTATCTGGCTCCTTCAGCGAGGGGAGCCGCTCACACGGCTGTGTTACGTAACACCAGAGAATTTGCATTTAAAAAATGGCTTCGCAGTTGGTGCCGTTGCTCTCTTGGCCCGCTGGCTTTAGTTCACACTCTGAGCTGAGAGGAAGAGGAGCAGAGGGATTGGTGGCGGCTCGGAGTTGTGTAATCCAGCACAGGCAGCTATTGTTGGCTTTGAAATGGTCCCCCAGCACAGTGACCACGCGGAGACCCCTGATGAATATTGATTAGCTGTGATGGAGTTGAGAGAGAATGAAATGTGATGTGAGCAAAGAGTGTCGGTTTGATTTTTATGCTGAAAATAAGCAGATAAATGAAAGCTCGTGTAATGTTTTTAAAGAACCTTGCAGGTGGTGGTGGATTTCCAGTGTTTTTATTACCTGTACAGTCCTCTCTCATATTATCATCAGGGATCAATAATAATGATTTTTGTTTCTTTGAGGTCGTTTGGTCAGCCAGTGGTTCAAATTTATCTTTTATATTTAAACATTTTTTTACTTTCATTTAAAAAGCTTTATTTGCTTCGCTATATTTGCTTTTTGCAAATATTTGCTAGACATTACTAGAAATACAGCTATAATCTGTATGAGGTTGAATGACAGATTCTTAAAAATTCATAAACTCAGTCTTAAGCTGGAAAACAATGCACAATCAACAATGTTATGACTTTCATCTTCTCACAGACCATTTTTCAATAAATTTTAATAAAAACAAAATGATGACAGGATTAGGATGATTATTTTTTTTAATTTAAAAATTTAAAGTAACAGTTTAAATGAAATCGTTTAAAAAATGTTACAATATTTCTGCTTCAAAGACATGTTGTTCTTGAAAAAATGTATTGTGCTGCTTAATATATTGGTGGAAATCACAACTGTTTTCAACTTTGATTATTAGAATAATAGAAATGTTACTTGGACATCAAATCATCATATCAGAATGTGACACTAAAGACTGGAGTAATGACTGCTAAAAAAATTCAGCTTTGCATCACTGGAAAAAAATTACATTTTAAAATATATTCTAATAGACAATGTTTATTTTGCAATATTACAGTTTTTACTGTGTTTTTGAACAAATAAATGCAGCCTTGGTGAGCATAAGAGACATCTTTTAAAAAATTGTTAAAATGTACCGACCCCAAATTTTTGAATGGTATCGATTATGATCAGTGACAGCAACTCTTTATGGCTGAACCCTGATTATTTTCTAAATAGAATTTTTGAAACCCCAAGGTTTCACTGACAGTGTCCAGACTGCATTAAACTTGGGCATGAAGCTGACCCGCGATACTTTGACAATAAATCATTTCAAACATGTATCCATACTCTTTTTACCGTCAGCATTCACTGTCACTATCAGTCAATGAAATAGAATTAGTCCCTATCACTGCAGAAAGGAAAATCAGCTCCATCAGTCAAGTTGTCGCCCCCCGGCCATTCAACTAGTTTAACCCATTTTGCTTTTGCTGCATCCTCACAGGCGCATGACAACAGGCTTGTGTAACACATATTTTCAGAACCAGTTCTATCCGGTCGATGAGCCGTCTGGTTGGGGTGCTTCTGAGAGACGGAGCGTCTGGATTTTTCTTGCTTCTGCCGCTTCGATTGCGTAAGCGTCCTCAGATCTGGAGCACATGAGAGATGCACTTTCTGCTTCTCTTCTCCTGCACATGAATAAAGATGCCGTGGATCCACTCCGATGTCCAGCGGGCGGCCAGTACTTCTTTCTGAATTGATTCCTTTGGACAAGCAAACACATAAGACTAGCTTCCTTTCAATAGAGCAGGAAGACTGATTCTCAGCTTTGTCCAGACTGTGAGGAAAACATATCCCATAGCATTTAAACTAAGGAGGAACAATACTGGTAAAAAACAAAAGAAAACAAGGTGCTTCATTCAACCAAGAACATTTTGTGCATAATAATTGCATGCCGTCTCCATGCTGCTCCTATAAGCATATGCTCACTCATTATGAAAGCTGAAGATATGTTGGGATTCCCCCAGGCATTGGCTTTTCCCTTAGGCAGGACTATTCGTCCCAATTAATCTTAGCGCTAAAGTGTGACCGAGTGAGCTCGGGTGAGCTTCCCTGAACCCTGCGCCTGTTGGGAAGGTTTAACGGTACTTGAAAGTCACAGCGTTAGTCACTTGTCTGATGCCCCCAGCCTTGTCCTCTCAAGATTTACCATCCCAAGAAACGACTGCAATGGTTCCACAGTGCAAAAAGATCATCTGAGGACCAGAGAGCCATAAGATAAGATAAGATAAGATAAGATAAGCCATACTTAGATAAGCCATGTTGTAATTAACACCAGTCAACCGTGCTTTAATTAAGAGGCGTGATGGCCGACTGTCAGGACCACTGGAGTAGGATGGGATTGATGGGCATGGCTGAACCTGCTGCTCAGGGAAAGAGGAACTATCTGTGGTACTGAAGCCTGAGCCCAGGACTGTCACTTTGCAGACTGCAAGATTTGCTCCCATCTGGTTGTTAATCAGTTTCTGATTAAATTTTTTTTTTAGCACAAAGGCATAAATGGTGATGTTAAAATACTTCCTTCTGTCCCAAATGAATATGCAGAGACGGCTATTTGTAGAGACAAGCTGTTTGTAGGTTGATTTCACTGAATATTATGAACACAGCGACTCTATGGATCTGTCTGAACACTGCTCTGATTGTTCGAGCATCCAGACCAGGCCAGTGTATCACCATTTCATCCAGTGGGTTGAGTTTGGGGCTGCTTGTCTGACTAATGTCAAATTTCTAGATGATATATATTGTATAGACGATATTTTCATTTACATATCTCTTTTAATTTTATTTTTAAATTAATTTTGAAATTACATTTATTATTTTTTTATATATTCGTTATTTTATTTTAATTGGCTGTTTATATTATATTATGTTTGTGGTATTTTATAAAGAGTAATTAGTATTATTTTGTATGATTTATATAAAATATTATTCATAGTATATACCATATTTGTTTAATAAACGTTTTTTAATTCTATTTCTATAAATTAAGTCCATAATATTGGTCAAGATTTCAATAGTTACTTTCATTCTCAATTTTCTTTAAAAAAAAAAAAATTATAATAATAATAATAGTAATATAAAAGAGAGTAAAATGTGTGGGGGGTTTTTTTGTATGTGTGTGTTGTTTTTGCTATTGCAACTTTAAGACCTCTGTACAGTAACCTAAATGACCTGTGCTGTGATTGGCTAAGCTCGACACACTGGTGTGGGTCACACTGACCACATGAGTTAATACAAATGTTTGATATGTAAATGTGGGTGGTAATATGTCAATGTGATCATGGTTCTGATATCACAACCACATAGATGTCTGAAATACTGTTTTTGTAGTTTAAGATATCCAGAAGTATATAGAGTGGTATAATAATTAAATAGTACATCAAACATTTGTAAAGATCAACGTAATGTAACATAATGTCACATAAGATTGTAAATATCATGACCTGGAGATTGTATTATCTACCAGAACGTCTTTGATTGTGACATTTTCGTAACCCATATCGGCTTCACACTCCCTGTAACTCCCTGTATCTTATCTCTGTCTTTGTCTTTCCTCAGGTGAAGTGAAAGGCAGGTGCTGTGTGCTGTCTGTCTCTCTCACTCTTCATCTCTGTCTCAGTGACTGCTACACATGGCTTCCTCACTCCTGACCCGCCAGCTGGCCATCTCCCTTCAGCAAAACCTGCGTCTCGCCGCTCCAGGTAAAAATACCACGGGGAGATGGAGGACTAAGATACCCTCCAGTCTTAAAAGCTTGTTTAACTCCCGGTCAGATAGAGGACAGAGATTGTAATGTTCTCAACCTACCAGTGACCCTCAAAAAGAGCTGGAGTAAAGTCAGAGACTTTAGCGAAGTGATGCAACTCAGCTTAGGAAGTGAGACGCTTCCTTTAAAATGATAATGATGTGCGGTTATGAGCAGAATGTCGAGAGGGACGCAGTTCAAAGTATCTTAACCATGTAAATGAGTTACTGGGATCTGGATTTGTCCAGCTTTAGCTAGTGAATTCTGCATTCACAGAAAAGTCTGTGCGTGTCTCGTCCTTCAGTGGCTGGTCACACTGATTCAGTCCTGCCAGCGTCCTTCATTAATCAGTAGCTCAGTAGTGAGATATCCCATTCACTTCAGTAAACTTGTGTATTCCCTCAAGAGGTTACTACTGTTCAAATATGACTGTAAAAGACTGGCTGTTTAGATGTGTTTGTTGGCCACTGTTCAAATATACTGCAAAAATACAAAGGTTCTTACAGAGATCAGTTGGTTAATTACTTTGCATTGCTAAGCATTTTTAGGAAGTTACTTTCACTTAAACTGACACCACCTTTCATAATTCAAGAGGAACTGAGAATGAATGATTCATTCCAGCACCTATTGAACTCTGTACCCTTTTTTTTTTTTTTTTTAAAGTGAATATGCTTCATGTGTTGTAATGTAAGGACAAATATCTATAAAAGGCCACCAGACTGGATCATTTACACATAAGCAAGAGATGACTAAATAAAACAAAACTCAAGTAAACATGTTGGTTTTAATTTAGTGCACAGCACTCGGGGCTATGGACTAAGTGGTAACATCTGCTCAAATCAAAGTAGTGAAATGATTAAATGTGATATTAATGAGTTTTTCTTGTAATAGTATTGCCATTTTTGTAACAAGCTTATTTTTGGATGAAACAATATTTAATCCAGCATATTAAGTCATGATGGGGAATATGTATTGCATAACAAGAGTGACTGAAATGATTAAAATACTGTATTTTTGCGTTAGGTTCCAGATATGTCAGCAAAACTGCCACAAAGACGGTTTCAGAGTTTGAAAATGATGCCCCATCCATGAAAACTGCTGTGCCAGGTCCAAAGTCCCAGGTACACTCAGCATTTTTACACTTTTACCATGAGATTTGTCACTAGATTGCTGTGTGATATGTCTCTGTAGCAAATAACATTTTTTTATTTCATTTTTATTGATATTTTACTGTAGGCTCCTTATATAAAAAGTCAAATGTGTATTTAAAATCATAATAAAAATAATGTGTGTCCAATATTTGTGTTTAAATCTTTCATCTTTCAATAATGCTGCAGAACTAATAGATTAATTTCTCTCATTCACCAGGAGCTGCTGAGACAGCTCGGAGAGATTCAGGTGAGACAGACGTGGAAATGAACTTTGATGTTTGCTCAGTCAGTACACACACACATGTACCTTTACAAACTTGTGTTATGCAATTAGATTGAGGTCTAACAGACTCTGTACATGCTGTTTGTTACATTGCCAGTGCCGATAATGTGCAGTTCTCTTAGTTTGTAGTTCCATAATGATTTAAGTATAATGAGACACTTTTTCAGACAGTACCATATAAAACAAACAACTATATGAGAAACATTAACAGCAGTAAAGCTAAAGTGTGACAGCCTTCTAATGTGATGTCTAGCCATATTTCAGCCTGCCTGGATGTCTTCTGCTTATTGAGTGATGAATGTATTTCGGGCCTTAATTTATCTGCTGTCTGGACCGGCTTCTTGAGAGCCGTCACAGTCTTCTTCTGGCCGCTTTGCTGTGGATGAGCACATAGATGTGAGCTGACAGGCATCGATGAAGCTAATATCACAGATTCGCTTCGCCGCGGCTCCTGTCTGTCTGCCTTGCATGAGAGCAGACATGAGAAGAGTCATAATCTATTCATCAGATGGGCTAAAAATAGATGCTGCATCAGGTTCAAAGCCACACAGGGGGAAAAGCCACATTCATTAGATAAAGCACTGCTGCTCACAATTTTGCGGTAATAAGTCACAGTGCGAATCATGATATCTTCTGTTTTTTCAGTTGTACTGTGCATGTGAATCCAGTAAAAGAATACTTACTTACTGTAGGTCATTCAAAATGTCAGTGAGTTTATTTATCATCAGAACAGATTTAGAGAAATTTGGAGAAGTATTGCTCACCAATGGATCCTCTGCAGTGAATGGGTGCCGTCAGAATGAGTCCAAACAGCTGATAAAAACATCATAATAATCCACAAGTAACCCACACCACTCCTGTGCATCAGTTAACATCTTGTGAAGCTGGGTGTTTGTAAGAAACAAATACATCAAGACGTTTTAAATTTAATTAGTTGCGGACAAAATACGAGTCCATTATTCATAATATTATCTAGTTAAAAAAATCATCTCATCTGAATCAGCAGAGGAATATGCACAAATTAAGCACTGTTTATAACTGATTACAGTCTAAAACCGTTGTAAATAAATATATTGGTGGATTTTGGTGTGAAAGAACAACAGTTAATGGGCTTTTTTTTTTTACTGAAGGAAACATTATTATGGATTCTGGACTGGTATTTTGGCCAGAAGCGGCGTTTTAGAATTAAAATGCTTTAATGATGGATTTGTTTCTCACAAACACACAGTTTTTCACTTGTCAAGATGTTCATTGATGAGCTGGAGTCATCCCTTCAGCCATTCATTGACATGGAGCTGAAGCTCCACCAAAAACATGAATAAATAACAAATCACCTTGATAGCAACATTAATCTCTGCTTGTCTCCTGGTCTGCAGAATGTTGGAGCGATTCATTTCTTCTGCAACTATGAGGAGAGCAGGGGGAACTACCTGGTGGACGTGGACGGCAACCGAATGCTGGACGTGTACACACAGATCTCCTCCATCCCCATCGGTGAGCTCAGTTTTACAGCACATGCACTGACACATCTAAAACAGGACAGCAGACATCTTTAAATTAATGTTGTTGTGAGTTAGTACTTGCTTTTACTTAGTGTCAGGGGTATTTTGTGCCGCTTGAAGGGATAGATTACCCAAAAAACCTGTTAAGTTACCGTCATGTCATTTCAAACATATATGACTAGATTTTTTGTGTTTTATTTCATTTTTAGTTTTAGTAGTTATAGAACTTCAGCCTAAATTAAATTCGGAAGTGTTGCATTTGCAACTAATTAAAATAAAATATTAAATGAAAAATGTCAACTTTTTCAGCTTTATTTCAATTAATAAATTTTTTTTTTTAATATATATTTTTAGTTAACATTAGCAACACTGCACTAGAGACGGAAAGGATCTTAAATCCAGCGTATAGTGTTGTTGCTGTGGCCGCTGTGTTGTTCAGTAAATGTGAGCAATGTCCTGTGGCTCTGCAGGAAGGCACAAAGGTTTGTTGTGGATGATTAAAAGTGAGTGACAGGATCTGAGAACTTCCTGTGAGGATTGCTGGATTAAGGATACAACAAACAGACCTGAGAGGCAGAAAGAGCACCTTTCCTCTGTCTGCATGCTGTTGGTTTGGTCCGTTAGCTTACTTGCATTTAATCAAGCTCAACAAATTGAGTGAAGCTACTGTCTCTCGCTCTCAGAGATGCCTTCAGGTGGTGACTCAGATTTAATGAACTTTGATTTCCCTCGCACTTGCTGCTCCGGCATCATTTCGGCAGAAGTGCATTATGGGATATTTTAGTTACATTAGTGTACAACCCCCACTCAACCCGCAGCATTCACAATGACAGACACATGCATACAAAAGTGATGTAACCCTTTCTTCATGACCGCTGAAGCAGCAAGAGAAACGAGTTTGTTTCCTTCATGCGTAACGTCAACATAACTGCAATCTACCTGCGTTATTACTTATTATGATTTACTTAAAATTTCATATCTAGAGCTCTCTGTGATCCTGGAGCCGTCAGTCTGCAAAACGGATAACTCTTTTGACATCTGACAAAAATGAGAATATTTTCAGGTAACTGAAAAAGTGGGTGGAGTTTTAAGCTAGTCTGTACTTGCTTGTCAAAAGTTCATGTGAATGTTTTTCCTTTTCTGCAATACATTTTGTACTCTGTATAGGACATTAATATGCATGTACTGTAGTATATGTATAATTAAAGGAAGTATTTCTATGAAAAGATATAAAAGATTTTCAGAAATGTGCTCAGGCATTTAAACTTTGATTTTTACTTGATAGTTTACTCTATGGCAAGAAAATCATAAAGATGGATCTCATTATAGTGTAAATAAGAAAAAAAGAGATAAAGTTCACCATTTTGATATTTTTGTAACATTTATTTTTAAGTTTTGATAGAAATTATGAATCCTATACATTTATATAACTTGATCAATTTATATAACGTTTTTTTTTTTTGTAGTTGAACAGACTAATACCACAAACCATAATTATGGTAATAGTTTGGTAGTAAATTTACATAGGAAAAACAAATCAATGTTTTTTTATATGTTTGTTTGTTTGAAATATGTTGATTTAAAGTAAAGGAAAAAAAAATTGGCAACAGCCATTTAAACCAAAGTTTATGATTTAAAATTCACTTGTTTGTGATTATTTCCTATTGCAATAATTGCCAAAGCACAGTATATATTACAGTATTAAATTGAAAACTAAATAATACAGTAACACTATGCACAAAAAATATGTACAAAATAAGCAAATCTTTCAAACAGATTAAAGCGCAAAAGATCAGAACTCTTTTTAAAAAAACGATCATAAGTTAATCTTAAAAAATATATAATTTAAATTTTTAGCCAACAAATATGATGACATGAAAATGTACTGCGTAACAGGAATGACCCATGAGGTAACAGCTGGTGTTTTCCCACAAACATTTCCATTTTTATGGACAAATGCTTGTTTCAGTTGACCTCACAGGCCTGGAAGAGCCAGATGAATGCAGTGGTTAGAACAGAATGAACTCAGCATTCAAACTGAGGTCCAACTATTGTTCTGCTTCACTGCTACTCAGCTGTAGGCATGCCACTTTAAAAGGTTGTCATCTTAATTATTCTGCCTTTAAACAAGCCTAATCTGAGAGAGATTTTTCAGAGAGATTAATTAGATACTGAAAAGTATTTGTGTATATTATTATTGTTGTGGTTGTTGTTGTTCTCCTAATATGCTGAATATCATGACAGTGATGGATGTATCAGCGGAGTCCGATAATGTTATGCCAGATATGTATAATTCATTTTCTGTGCTTTGCAATAATTTGTCTGTTATATGTTCAGTATGTCCAAGAGCTCTCTGCTGGTCATAGCTGGGATTGCTATGCAGAGTTTTATGTAATCTCAACTAAAAGAAAGAAAAAGAAAAAAACACTGAACTGTGTACTGAAATTTCAAACAAGACACATGCTCATGTGAACTTTGACATTTATTCAGTTTGCTTTGGGTGAGTGTTGTTCTGCAGACGTAACAGATCAGTTCAGACATTTTTCAACCTTGTTTTGTTTTTTTGTTTGTTTGTTTTTTTGGGATTACATCAGCCCTAACTGCTACATTCAATTAAATTTTAAGTAAAAAATTATTACAGTTAATAACAAGTCACTCAACCTTAACAGCATTTTATCTGAGAAACAAACTAGAATGCAGTTCAGTTAATAATTAATCTTAATTAATTGAGATTATATTATGTTATACATTACAGTGACATTCATAAACATTTTATTGTTGCTTTATTAAGGATCCTAATAGTTTTTGGGTCTTTGTATGATAGTCGCAGTATCAGAGCTGTGCTCACTGCCACAGTACTTACTGGGAGCGACTATGTCAATTATCCACCTAAACTCACTAGCATGCAAATACGCTTTGCTGCCTTCAGCTCCAATTGACAAATGTCAGTTCGACAAAGGTTAATTCAATTGCTGTTTGTTTTGGTTGTATTGTGCATGTTTACACTGTCGAATCTCTGCAGATATTGCAATACATGTATAATGAATAGACTAACCATGTTTTTGATCTTCCTTTCTAGGTTACAATCATCCAGCATTAATGAAAGTGATGACCAATCCAAATAATGTGGTGAGTCCTGATCAGACTGTGTAATCATTGTTTGTGTGTATTTATGGATGGTAGGATGGAAATTAGATTTGCAGTGATCTGTCAGACAGAGCAGCATGAGTGTGACAAGAAGAGAGATTTCTAAAGGCGTAGTGCACAGAATATGATTTTTACATTTCAATGGCTTACTTCAGAATTAGATTCGCTTCCTTTATAATTCACTTTTTGCAGATGGACTACTGTTCTAAATATTTTTGTAGAAACCATGATGCTTTTTTTTTCAGGATTTTTTTAAATGGACAGTTCAAAAGAACAGCAATTATGTGAAATAGAGAAATTTTGCAACATTATGAATGCATTTACAGTCACTTTAGATCAATTTAATGCAACCTTACTAAACTTATCTTGCAGACTCTGAACTCTATATACTAGCGTATACACATTGAATATTAGTAGTCTTTTTCAAATGGAAAACAGACCAAAAATATTAATTACTCATCCTGCACTACACAGATTTTTATTTAATTAAAAGCTTTCCAGGACGACAATGCCTTGCATTTGTTTGCGTTTGCAGGCAATCATGTTGACGTCTGTGACATTACTAAAGCCTGTTGGCTATTATAAAGAAGGAAATGTCTGCAAGTTTGACCTAAACTTCCTGTTTCAATAAGAAAATACATAACTCTAGGAAAGGAATTACTTTTCTTAGGCACTTAAACATTTTTTACGAAATAATGAAATTCTTATGGTCAGTTTTTCTATTAGCGAATCCTTTTTGTGCTAATCTTTGTTTTCACAGAGTACATTTGTCAACCGGCCGGCGCTTGGTATTCTGCCTCCTGAGAACTTTCCAGACAAACTGATCGAGAGCCTGCTTTCGGTGAGTGTTGTTGAATTGGAAGAAACACGAGTATAGCATCTCTTGAAAAATCAATCTGTGTTCATATTTCAAAACATCCACGACAGCTGATTGCAACATATTATGTCTCTGTGAGTTATTGCTGGTTATGCTAAAACGCTTCACAGGCACAGAGTAAGGACTACATTTTGCGTAATAAGGATTACAGATAGTCTGGATCTGCCCCAATCATGAGGCAACTACAACCTTTCACTTGAAGAACAGCTTGTGTTCAGCAGTTATAAAACAGCTCATTGTGATTCTCGTAATCTTGATAACATCCTTTGCAGATATCATAAATAAGTGCACTTTTTATCACATTGGCCGGAAGTGGCTTGCTATTTATTGTAGTGTGGAGTGCTGTGAATGACACTTTCTTCCACATCAGATTGCCCCCAGCGGGATGACGCGAGTACAAACCATGGCTTGTGGTTCCTGCTCCAATGAGAATGCTTTCAAGTCCATGTTTATCTGGTACAGAGTGAGTGGACTTTCCTCAGTTTGCTCTTGCACAGACTTGATGTGTTATGACGACCCACACAAAGCACATCTGCTTTATGTACTCTAGGTGTGATATTGGTTGTATTCAGGCAGTAATAATACACATGGAGAAGCAGTCTTATAAAACTGTTGCAGAAAAAACTCACTGTATTAACTAAAAAAAAATACTAGTGTATATATATATATATATATATATATAATGTACACACACACACATTTGGTTAATGGGCATATCATAGACAACTCTACTTTATACACATTAATAACTTTTACTGTAAATCACCTGATATCTAATCATTGTTTTTACTGGTTTGTAGAATAAGGAGAGAGGATACGCCAGCCCTTCTGAGCAGGAAGTTGGCACTTGCATGATCAACCAGGTTAGGAAAAACACTTTGTTTGCATACGACTACATACTATCATTTTATTTTTAAACACACTAATCTCATATATTTCTCTGTCTCAGAGTCCTGGATGCCCAGATTTGAGCATCTTGTCTTTTATGGGAGCTTTCCATGGGAGAACTTTGGGTATGTGCTTGAAAATCGTATGTTGATCTATGAAAATTAAATTAAAAGATGTGTCTGATGCCGTTTTTGTAGAGTACGTTTTGAGCAGATTCTGATTGTCTAATTTTGAGGCATTTGACCTGCTTATATTTGCCTGCTTATATTTGCCTTACATTTGTTTGCCTCTGCAGCTATTTGTATCGTATGACTTCATTTGAAAAGCAAAGAAGCCTGGCTGGTTTGTTTTGACTAGGACACACTTCCCTAATGTGTGTGCTGTTGGATTGCAGGTTGTCTGGCCACAACACATTCCAAAGTCATTCACAAGCTGGATATACCGTCCTTCGACTGGCCCATCGCACCCTTCCCTAAGCTGCAGTACCCTCTGGAGGAGTTTGTGAGGGAGAACGCCCAGGAAGAGGCCCGCTGCCTGGAGGAGGTCAGAGATGTCTCCTTCATATGTTCACAAAAAACGTTCTTTCTCATCCTAAGCAAAGAAATATTCCAGGTTCAGGACAGGTTAAGCTCAATCAACAGCATTTTTGGGCTGTATCTACTTTTCTTAAAAAAAAAATAAAAAAATCTGCTACAATAAAAGTGAATGTTGCCAGTCCAGAAATGATAAACGCTTACCGTTTCAATAGTATCACCACAAGATATAAAATGACTGAATAAATGATTATTTAAACAGCTTTTACTATAGGTGCGGCAACAATTACCATTGTTTGGCAAAATTTAATGGCAAATTTTCCAAAATTTTAGTAGGAATATGCATGATCAAGAGTTTTGCATAAGGGCAAAAGATTAAAAAAACTTTTTTTTTTTTTTTTGTAGTCAACATAATGCTACAAATGTAGTTTGTTGAATTTAACTATTAAAACCTAGTAGTTTAATAATAAACCATTATTAAAATACTCGTAATCAGACTAGTTACTTTTTTTTAATGAGAACATTATTATATATTATTCACACAGTGGCAATAAAGAATTCATAATTTATTGATTCTCCCTCTTTTTCGTCTTTTAAATTTTCTTTTCTAAAATAGCCTATTTTTAGTTTTTATTAAAATTATTTATAAGCTTTTCATTGTTAAAAGCTTGTCAAAGTTTCAAGTTTTGGTTTTTATTTATTTTCAATTAGTAATTTTAGTATGAAATTTAAATCTGCTTAAATAATTGCAAAGGTAACATTTCTGACCTTTTTAATTTAAAATATAATATTTATTTTTATGTCAGCTTTATTTCAGTCAACAACAATGTTTTATTAGTTTTAGTTATTGATAAAAACCCTGGCTGACACTGAATATTCAGTAGAATTGCAGCATTATTTAAGAAAAACAGACTAATCGCTTTGTTTCAGTTGAAAGTGTTGCCTACTTCTTGACATAAAAGTAAGATATACATGTTTGTGTGTGTCAGGTTGAGGATCTGATCGTGAAGTGGAGGCAGAAGGGCAAACCAGTGGCTGGTATTGTGATCGAGCCCATCCAGGCAGAGGGAGGGGACAACCACGCTTCCCCTGACTTCTTCATCAAACTGAGAAATATTGCACGCAAGGTGAAAATGCTTTTTTTTTTCAGACTAACTGTTCTCTAATGCTTAGTTATCATCCTTGTTTACCGGATCTGTGCTTTGAAGTTGTTTGAGAGAGAGACACTCCAGTTATAAATAGCTAAAATTATTCTCTTTGAACTGTCTGATAAAAAAGACACTCAAGACTCTGTAGGAAGTTCTTCTTATCTGCCCTAATTTGAAAGAGATGAGGCAGAAGACAAAAGGGAATAATTGAATATGGCTGCTTTATTCAGAGAAAAGAGGCTCCTTAAGTAATTGTGATGAAGTCCACGCTCTTCCTGAAAAGCTTGGGAAGTGTTCACCTCAAATGGAGCATAGCAAAGCGCAGCGGCTGTGCCCAGCGGGTGTTGTATGCAGTTTTAAGCAGGCTGACAGGATGGCTTTTGACAGAGAGTGAGCTGACAGATGTTTATCTGTGTCTGGTTCTTTCAGCATGGCTGTGCTTTCCACGTGGATGAGGTGCAGACAGGTGGAGGAACAACAGGCAAGTTTTGGGGCCATGAGCATTGGGGCCTGGATGACCCTGCTGATGTTGTCTCCTTCAGTAAGAAGCTGCTGACAGGAGGATACTACCACAGGGATGAACTACAAGCAGACAAAGTAAGAGCTGTCACTGCTTCCGCAAACGTTATCTCATAAAAAAACGGCAACTATAATCATTCCCAGTAATTGTCCCCAACTGGCTGCTTTATCTTTTTCGTTAATGAGTCATCATGCTATACGGTAGCATTATAATGTGTTTTAGTACCAGATGATTGTTGTGTCACTTTCACAATCTTTGTCTAAATGATTGCGTGTCCTTGGATGAGGTTCACAGTTGTGTGGAATTGAGCAATCACGCCCCCTACTGTTGAAAACTTGTTTCTTCCTGTAAAGTAACATTCTGTGGTGCAGCGTTCTCTAAATTCTAATCACAAAAATAGCATGGGCTACATTTAGTTAATTGACTAAAAAGGCTAAATTACCAGAATAACAGCTGATTTAATTGAAGACCTTGGTTGGCAATAATTTATGCACAGTGTTCCTTCTTGTTGCAGCTTCCCAAATGTTGTAAACTATAAAGCAATCTTTTTTTCTATTTTAATAATGAAATAATCACACTCAGACCCCTCCCCCTATTAGTTGTAGTAGTATTAGTAGTAGTAGTGGTGGTGTATGTATGTGTGTGTATTATAACAATTCTTAATATAAATGAAATAAAAGACCACTTAAGTACACTTAAATACACTTTTGAAAAGTGCACTTTGTAATAATGATTGTATTGACACATTACAACCAAAACGTTGAGGTGGAACGTTTTCCTTTGCTTTGTTTTGCTTCGCTTTTTTGCTTTGTTTTTAAATAATAGCCTTTTTGGGTCTAATTCACTTTAAAATACATTACATTTCCCATAAAAAATATTTGGTAATGCTTTATTTTAGGGACCAATTCCCACTATTAACTACTTGCTTATTAGCATGCCTGTTATTAACATATTGGCTGTAACTACCTCACTTGCTACTAATAAGCAGCAAATTAGAAGTTTATTGAGACAAAAGACATTTAGACAAAAGACAGGTAATGATTTTAATTTGCCTATAGATGACCTCTAAAGCTAAAAGACATAAACTAAATGCTACTATATCCAAATGTTGGCTGCATGATATCTTTAAAGAAGACTTGAGTAAAAGACCGCTATAGTAACACAAGACAAGAGACTGTTTAAACTGACGTGACTCTGTGCACCTCAGCCCTACAGAATCTTCAACACGTGGATGGGAGACCCCTCAAAGAATCTGTTCTTATCAGAGGTGCTTAATGTGATCCGAAGAGAGAACCTTCTGGAGGAGGTGACGCGCTCAGGGAAGGCTCTTCTACAGGGCCTTTACGCACTGCAGGTACGGCCTTCTCCATTTATATCCTCCTCACATGGCTGATTCCTCACAGGTGCCACGGCTCAGCGCGAGATGCTTTAAAAGCGTTAATGGTTCTATTATGTAGACGTTCATTGTTCATCTGAGGGCCGGCCTCATAACTTCTGCTGGGAACCTGAGCCTGTAATCAATCTTGTCAGCGTAATGAGTGTTTGTTTTGAGGCTGTGCTTGTGGATTGATGATGCCTTTCACATTGTGAGCTGTACATTCGTTTATTGTCTCGCTTCTTCCCCTCACATAGACCCAGTACCCTCATATCCTGAGTGGAGCTCGCGGCCAGGGTACATTCTGTGCCATAGACGCCTGCAACGATGCCACACGCGACAGTATCATGATTAAGGCCAGGAACAAGGGTAAGCCATGGCCACTTTAGCCATTGCATATGAGATTGGCAAGAGAACAATAACAAACCGTAAATTCAAGATTTTTTTTTTGTTGTTGTTCTTTTAATAATCAGATTGTTTTTTTTCTTGCTTATCAGTGGCAAAGGTTATTGTTTTGCACAAGCACATTATTGTAAAGTAAATAATATATATATTTTTTTATTAATAGCTAATTAATTACATATATACAATAATTACTAGTTTTTAAATAACACAATTAAAAATTGTGTAATATTATGTGTTATAATGGTTATTGTTATTATTACTTGTAATAATAAAAATAATCATTTTTTAAAATTATTTTAGAATTCTGATAATATTTTTTAATAAAAATGATCATTAATCACAATTGATGATAATAATAATAATAATATTAATTATTAAAAGGATTATTGTTGCTGTTTTGCGTCATTATTAAAACTACATTTATATGATAATAATAGTAATAATAATAAATTAAGTTTCAAATAAATGTTAACTTTAGGTCCTCCCCATAAGATGAAGTAGCTTTATGGGATGCTGTGTTCTCTCACCAGGTCTGTTTATGGGTTCCTGTGGAGAAAAGACCATCCGTTTCCGTCCCGCTTTGGTCTTCAAGGAGTACCACGCCCATCAGCTCCTGAACATCCTAAACGACGTCCTGGCTGAGCATAAATAGAGTTCTGGCTGCCAGGTCGGCCTTGATTACGGAGCATATAGGGGTCCAAGCCCACTCAAGGGTTTATACCAGCCTGTCACAATTAATCGGTCACTGTTTCTCTCTCTCTTTTCATTCGCTCTCTTCCTGTCATTACTAATTAAGAAGGATAGAAATCTGTTTTCTATCTCTTTTTATTTAGCTGACAGATTTGGCCCATCGCCATATTTCTCATCTTTTACTGACAGTGGACAGATTGAAGATCTTGAAGAAGTTTGCAGGAAACCCACTCAGATAACACATTTAAATACATCTCTCCTGATGACATTGCAAATGTCTTTGTGAACTCTAAGGTCCTACAAGCAGCAAGTCAGTCGAATAAAGCAATATAGTGACCACAGAGACCGAATAGGATTTCTAATCGCAATATTTCATATATCTCTCTGTGTCAAATAGAAAAAGTCCTTAGCGTTTGGAAGGTAACATGAAAATGATCATAATTATGTATGACACCAAAACTACAGAAAAGAAGCTATTGTCAGATTGATTATATCGTTTATGGAGATAAAATCGAACTATTTTAGTATCTATAGAGAAATGGCTGCATTTGAAGTGTGAAATTTTGCATGACGGAAGATTGAATTTACAGAGTACCTGAATATAACGGTCGTCTCTGAATTAAAAGCATGTGTGAAAGACAAATCGTGGACGCAGAGTTGGCCTCGTTGCATTCTGAGGCACTAGAGAGAGCCAAAGGAAAGCTGGAAAAAGTGAAAGTGCAGAGAACTGTAGAGCCTCTATTCCCATTTTAATAAGACGTCTGCTGAGATGAAAACCTTCAAGCAATCAAGTTCCTTTATTGAGGTGGCAGCTTTACTGTGTCATTGCTCAGTTATAAAGAACCATTGTCATTACTGCGACATTTGCGATGTTTCCAGCACAAACATTTAAAGCACAACCTGGTAC
>SCHK01397858.1:0-12001 GCA_004124795.1 Poropuntius huangchuchieni | reverse complement strand
GGCTCGCTCCTCCCTAACTTACGTTTATGAACTTCATTAATCGTTACACCATTAGAAAGTATAATGCATTCAAATGATTGACCAAGTATTCAAATATTATAATGCATTTTGACTTTGGTCATATTTATTTATGAAAAAATATATAATGCATTATACATAAAGGTTTTAAGTAAAGTATTAACAAAAATATTAAGCAGCAAAATCTATTTTCAATACAGATAATAATAAAAAAACCATTAACATTAACAACATTAAGCACCAATGATAACTAATAATAACTGAGCAACAAATCAGCATATTAGAATGATTTCTAAACTATCATGATTTGCCATCATGGGAATAAATTACATTTTTAAATATATCCAAATAGAAAACTTTTATTTTAAATTGTAATTGTTTTTACTGTTTCTAATCAAATAATTATAGCCTTATAGTAAGCAAAAGACTTCTTTCAAAAAAAAATAAATAAATAAACACTTTTTCTTGAATGACACCAGTGCTTTCTGTGTATTTTCATTTATTTCTTGCTTTTATTTTGGAATTTTAGAGCCTTTGCATGGCATGCGATAAACATTCTTAAATACCTGTCCTTGTTATTGCTACTTATGTGAAACAGAAAGTCAATTTTGTAAGAAAGCACCTGTGAGGATTAGAATGTATACTATGAGTGAAAGTTCTGTCAGGTAAGCAGCACATATTGTGTCAACATCAGTTGCTTTACCCATGCCAGACAAACATATTATTTATACAGCACTCTCTGACATCTCTGTCAACTCTTTCGGTCAAATCTTTCCTCACTCCATACTTTTGTGGTTTTGAATCAATCTAAACTGCCAGTCATGATGTCATTCCCCCTTACCAAGCTGAGTCAAAGTAGATCTGATGCCTGACTACAATATACAGAATCAGTAATACAACTGTGATTTATGAGTCATTTTAGCTTAACCTTATATTAGGATGTCAGATTTATTAGTTCTCTGGAGTGAAGTGAGCAGAACTGGTTGTAGATTTGTATTTTAAATCTGCATCCTAATCTCCCTAATTGACTATCACTGGCTAGTTGACTAAGTGTCTGTCAGATAAAACGTTTTTTTTTTTTTTTTTTGCAGAAATAGGTACTATTGTAGTTGTATGCAACTAGAAATATTAAATGTGCACTTTTAATGGAGTAATATTTCATCAAGTACAGGATTTGTGTAATTCATCCAGCGCTGCTTGTCACAGATGCCTCTCTCTATCAAAACACTCCATATTTTTAAGACCAAGCATCACTTCACGGATAACTGACACCGCAATGCGTCTTCAGTCCAAAGGATCCAATTCTGCTCGATGTCAAAGCTTGACTTAACAAGTGACTCAAAACAAACATTCGTTCTTCTGCAGTTTTTGACGTCTCGTCCTCGGTTTGTTTTTGTTTATCTGCATTTGTGTCTGAGAAGAAGTTATGAAGACAAACTAGGGAGAGGTGAGAGTGATGGAGAGAGTGTTTTTGCGAAAGAGAGAGCAGGAGAAAGAGATAGAGGTTGAGACCGATAGCGGGGTGCCATAGGTAATCAATACCGCAGCGGTGACCTAAGTGTTTGCTCTCTCGTTTATCTCATTTGAAGCTGCAGGTTGGGACCATCTGACCGAGTAAACAAGAGCATCCCTTCAGAATTTAACCCTGCTGTATAAAGTCCTTCTGGCCTAATCTAAAAGTTGAACTAATTTAAAATATTACTGTTGTTTTTGCAATTTTTCTATGTATATAAAAATGATCAAAAATGTCATTTCCACAACATCAAAGTTTCTATGGTTCAAGAACATTTCTCTGTGGTGGAATTTTAAATGTCTTGGAATAAATTGGCATTATTTATTTTTATTTTTTTTCATTCTTTTTTCATGAAATTACAGCTTGATTAGGAATTAAGCACATTAAATTATTGTGATTATACCTTGATTTTTTTTCTGTATTTTTTTACGGATCACATCTCATATTTTATCTCAGATTTATGTAAAATTCTTATAATGCATGTAATGAATACAAATAATGCTCACACAAATACTGAGAGAATTACTTTTTATTTTACAGTTTGATTAGGTTATAATATTAATTTGTTTTCAAAATTAATTGGTTATTCATATAAAATTAATATTTTATATTTTAATGCCAGACTTTTTAGGTGTTAAATTGCCAGGTCTGGGTGAAATTAAATATACAAGCTTGGCATTTGATATATATATATATATATATATTTATATTATTTTTGATAGTTTTTTATAGAATGTAAATACTTATTAATAATAGAAATAAAAACATTTATTTATACCAAATAATCTACAGTAAATGAATGGACATTGAGAAATCCCCTTTTTTCAAATAAGAGCAAATCTTGCATCATGCGGGTCACTTCTGGGGGAGCAGTTGTCATTGAATGGGAATGCTAACAAATACTGCTCTTTTAAACTTCTTGGTGCTAACCCAGACATACTGCATAATGAACAGCCATCATAGCCACCGTAGTTTTGCTCCGGAACATTTTATGTGCTCCGATCTGTTCAGATGGAAGCAACACTCTTGGCCCGTGGCGCTTGCTTTTTCCTCTTTTCGGTTTCAGTGTGTGCTGTGGAACTGTCTTTGTGGGCTGCAGTCACTTTTTGTAAGTTTCCAACTTGAGATGACTTTGAAATAAGTTGATTTTGGAATAAAATAACCTACAGCTGAGCCCAGAAGGGTTCGATACCTCACAGCACTGGAGTGCAATCCCCTTTATCTACAGCAACTCAAGAGTTCCTATTTTAAAACACATCTAAATTCAAGGAAACCGATGCAAGGTGAAACACAGCTCATTTGAATTGTGGATGCGTCACTTTCAATATGCCTCTCCAGGTCTGGTTTAGCTGTAGTTTGCGGAAAGATCAGCAAACCAGGAAACCATTTGTGTCGGCCTGATAAAGTGTCACAGGCACTTATGCTGAGGGTGGCTGATGCAGGCTGTGTACTCGCTCATTACCGTGGCGGATGCCCTTGGACCGCAGGTTTTTGAAATTAAGCATGGCATCCTGTAGAACCCCAGGTAAAATCTATCATCAAGAGACCCGCATTTCTCTTCTGCAGTTTTTTGTGCCATCTGAGGTGAACCCAAACCTGCAAACTCCCATCCTGTAGATCCCACTTCACACGGCTGAAGGTGCAACAGGCAATTGAAGCGGCATCCATGCTGTGGCTGCTCAGTGAATACGTTTCTCTTCATTGCAGGAGACTCTGAGAGTAATGGGGCATGGTGGAGTCATGGCCCCATGGTGCTACAATGGAAGGGGGTCTTCAACTTGGAATAGAAAATATGGGCCTTCTGTTACTAAAGAAAGAGAGTGACCTTAGTGAGTTTCTGCTCCTTTGCTGGTGTCTTCATCAGCAGCTACGTTTTAAGGAGGTACCCTGATATAAATGGCACCAGCCATGCTGAAACATCCATTTTAGGGATCGCAGACTAATTAATTCTGGTTCTGGTTCATAGCTGAGTAAGCCTATTGACCAGCAGGGTTGGGGAGTAACGGAATCCATGTAACGGCGTTACGTAATCAGGATATGAAAATCTAGTAATTGTAATCCGTTACAGTTACATAAAAAAAGTATTCAGATTACAGTTACATTTTGTAAAAAGTGGGAATACTATCAGGATTACATTTGTTTAATTTAAAATGAAATAATACGTTTTTTGACATAATAACTATATATTTAGCGCTGCTTCATCATACAGTAGTTCCTGGTCCTGTTGACACTCGTGTTGACTCGCGTGAGCCGCCTGCTGGCGCGTGCGCAAATAACACCCGTCTATAATTATTCTCCTCAAACGCGGGATGAGACGCTGCTACCGTTAATTTATTACGATGCTTCCTGCTGGGAAAAAACGTTTTCATGTCTGGAAATTTCACAGTTATTTTGTTTTCAAAGAGGATAAATGAAAACAACGTAGTTGTACAGCGTAAGCTATGCAAGACTCTTGTTTTGACAAAGGCTACTCAACCAACTTGAACAGTTGCAGGTACGAGTCCGACTAGCATGGAAAGCATCATGTTAGCTGAAATTATTGTTTGTTAGTGATCTAAAATTGCATGGTGTGCATGACTGCAGTTGTAAGTTCCCCCACAAATCCCCACACCACAGATCAGTCAATGAAATAAAGAAAGATCATAGCATTTCACTTGCATTTTGACATGTAGGCTTATTTTAAAATAGACTATGTATATGATATACATTTTTTTTAATGTTGTGTAGGGCCTATAAACAATTTTTATATATTTTTACTTGTACATGTTAAATAAATAAATAATATTTTATATAAATATACGGGCTGTAATATCTAGATGGTGAAACAAGACACGCTTTTTAATAGTTTTTACTATAGGTTTTATTAGTTTTAATTTTAAAGTCATAGCCTATGTAAATAAGTCAAAAAAGCAATATCTAAGTACTTTTAGTTAACTATGTCATTTGAAGTAATCCACAAGTAATCAGATTACATTTCTTTTATATTGTAGTACTTGGATTACGTTACTGAATACTTTTTTAATGAAGTAATTTGTAACCGTAATGAAATACATTTTAAAAGTAACCCTCCCAACCCTGTTGACCAGTATGGTCAAAGCTTTGTGTATCTAAGTGTTATTTGGTTACACTTGCCCTTGTTACAGTGTAATTATACATTTAAGTACTGAATAATATTAATTAACTACATGCACTTAATACATAATTACAGTTAAGATTAGAGTTTGTTTTAGGGTTACTTGCATGCATTTTTTTTTTTTTTTTGCTATTATAGTAGTAAGTACATGTAACGTGTAACAAGGACACCTTAAAATAAAGTGTTACCTGTTATTTCACTCAAAAATCAAAATTCTGTAATCAACTTCTCACCCTTAAGAAATCTGTCAGTTTTATTAAAGATATCTTAATTTGTTTTTTCGAAAAGAATAATAAAAAAGGTTTAAAATGGCTTAATATTTCGGACATGAAGCACACAACAAACCTGATTAACACATTAGCATGTTGCTAAGCTAATGAATTTATACTGTAATGCCCCTTTTCCTTGACTTAGAAAATATTACAGATGTCATGGCTGGTTTATTGTCATTTCTGTTCTGTGTAACAAACAGCATAATGTTTATGTCATGAAGCAACAATACAGATGCTTAACAGTAGAATAAATGCAGGTTCACAGTAATACAGATAAGAGCATATGGACTTCAGTGTACATGTCAGCACGTATGTCCATGCATTATTTTTATCATAGCAAATAAAATACAGACGTGCCCAAATGAAATGCTTCTATCAAATATAAAAAGATTCCATTATTCTGGTTTAAACAAAACATCACACAAGACCGATAGAATTCCTCAAAACACGTCTGGGAAACAAACACCTTTGATGATCTCATATCACAGAGGCTAAGAAAGACTGGATGCCATATATTTGGCTCTTTGAGGTTCTTATGTGGAAAAAAAAAATCACTCCCTCAATCTCTGTTCACTTCATAGCTGGTGTGATTGAGAGAACAGAGAGATTGGGAATGCATTTGAGTCTCTGTCAGGTCTTAAAAAACCTCTGTTTTTATGTTTGTATGCACTGGATGTGTGAATTCTTGTTTGTAACCATGCTTAGCATAAATCAAGTAAAGTTTTAATTGCCTCTGTATTATCCAGGAACTGTATTTATTCAAAAAACAAAAAACTGCTTAGATGTGAAGACTTTGTGTATGTGTGTGCTTTTGTACATCTCTTCCTCGACACTGGAGCCTATAGTAACCTTTATATACATTAGAGCAAGGCTACACATTATTTGTCTGGATTTATTAAATTATTAAAAAATGCATCATAAATACAATTGTTACTCACATGAGTATTTATTTATTTAATTTGCTCACAGAAAGAGTGAGGTCTACACTTGCAAGCAATCAGAAAGAAAGTCTGAGTGCTGAAGAAAAAAAAAACTGTCAAATTCAACTTTCCTCCAGTTTAAGTGTTAGAGCAGAAGAGTTTACTCACTGTAGCCATCTGGATGCTGGTGTGCCCTTCTGTGCTAGCCGCTGAAAAACTACCCTCCAGAAGCAGACACCAGACACGATACACCCACAAAACACCCTGCAGATTTCAGACCAGACACAATCCCCGTATACATAAAACTGACAGCTCTTCACTCTTGTCAGAAGGATTTGACACATGAAAAGTCTTTAGAAAGATGAAGGTTAACACTATACTATTCTTGAAGTCTAAATGAGAAATGTGTTGCATTTCTGAGATTTTATATAACTGCCCACTAGTGGATAAGCAGTGCATAGCATCAGTTTTATTTTGTGTAGTAAGCCATATTACTTTCTTCTTAAATCAGACAATACTTGAAATGTACTTAAAAATTATAGAAAGAACCCGATAGCTTCACAGTTTGAATTAGAGTCTATATGAACCTATCACGACTTTACAGTACAAATATGAATGCAAATACACAGGGTGGAAATTATTTGTATCAAAATCTGTGCATTAGCTTTTTTTGGGGTAAAAATTCAGCCTATATTGTTGATATTAATTAATCAACAACTTGATTGGCAGTTTCTACTGTTTTTATTTAACTATGAAATACTTGAAAGCTATTGTAACAGCTACATGCCGTTATCATATTTAAATTTGTTACATTAATATTTATTTTTTAGATAAAAGAGTTTGTTCAATAGATTATTAATTGTTTGCGGTAGTATCGAATACTGAAATTTCAATTGTCAGAACAAGCAAAATATCATTACACAGACTCCCAAAGCCAAAGGCTCACTTTATAACTTAAAATAGTTTTGATACTCTGACAAAATATTTGTTGTTGAGCATATTTCTTCAAGTTTATTTAGAAATGCTTACATTTATCTAGAGCTCTGGCTGGAAAGGAAAAAAAAAGTATACGAATATTTGAAATAGTGCCTACACACTTACTTGAAACATACTCATATCTCTTAAATAAAGGAGTTGCCTGCACAGCAGAAGACTATATGTAGTACATTTATTTCCAGTGAAATAAGTTTTGTTACTAAGAGATCAAAAAAGAGGTGAAGCAAAGCTGAATCTGTAGGAGTAGCTTTCTTTATCTGGAGACATAATATACAGATATAGTCGCCCACATATTTGCTTCTTTGAAACATAATTAGGTTTGATGTCATAACACTAACTGTAATATGGGCTGTCTGTGAATGAAGGGTATATAAGTATAAATTACCACAAAAAGGGAGAACATTATTCAGTGTTTGCAAAACAGGCTCATATACAGTACATGCACCTAACTACATTTTTACATACAATTCACTGTAGTTTCCAGCTGAAATTAACACAAGTGGCAGTAAAACAACTATTATTCTTCTTCACACAAATTATGACTACACAAATAATAAAGACGTAGACTATTTGCATGCACTTTCTTGCACAGTACTGTGTTTTTTACAGTTATGTTCTGTTTCATTTTCGTGGACTTATTTGTAAAGTCCTTAGTTACCATGGTTACTGATTTTTTTTTTTCACACCTGTTTGTCTTTGAGTTAATTAGTCCTGTGTATTTAAGCCCTTCAGTTGTTTTAGTTCATGGTCCAGTATTGACTGTGTGGTGCATGCTGTTGTGTTGCCGCCTTCTTATCTGTGGACTGCCTGAGTTTGTTTTGTTTGGTTTAAATAATTAAATTTTTTTTTTTTTTTAGTGTTTTTGGAGCCTTTTTTAATTTTCCCTGACAGTGTTATGACCTCAAAACCCAAAAGTGTACAAAAGTGCATGATTTGCGAACTTTTGACATTTGCATCACGTAACCAGATCCTGTAGGCTACGGTTTTACTGATGAGTTGTAAACTTTTCACGTTGTAAATTCTCAGAAATGCTAGTCAGGATAAAAGCCAGCTAAAGTAACATGTTGGCTTCAGTAAATGCATTTTATGTCACGTTTGCTTTCCTAAAAACTAATGGTTAGGTTTAGGGAGTCTATGTCATTTTTGAAAGAGATCGAGAATTTACTTGATGTTTAATTTCTGATATGCCGCAATACAAACATCAAACAATGCAGTGAAATATTTCCAAATTTACTTTTGTCTGCTTAGGATCGAGCTGAACACGCTTTTAGAGACTCTCACTGGAAATTTTAACTAGAAATCGCCGCAAAACATGCAAGAAGCAAAGTTCCGTCATTTTTGAGAAATGTCGCCAAAGGCTTGTTGTTTTTTTTAAAATTGGCAATTCATTTAGTTTCTAGCTGTGTGGCCATTCCTCTCAGAACATTAGTATTACTGGGGAGAGAATTTAAAGTCTGTAATTGTATATCACAAGAGACTTCAGGCTAAGGCTTTGACATCTAATGCAAGAAACGTCAAGGCACTTTTTGAATCTTGAGGATAGTGCTTTAATAAGAGACATGGTTAGTGCTCACAGTTTGTCATCAGAGGCAATACAGTTAGTCCCTCACAGCGATCCATTTTTGTGTTTCACAGAATATAGAAAATCAAATAGGCTTGAAATTTGAAAATGACCGATGTATCCATATGTCTGCTATTATTGTGTGAAAAGGCTACACGGCATGTGAAAAGCCGACTGTATGGATGCACAGCTGAATTTGGCTCTGAGCTCTTTGCAGTTTGTTGTGTCTTCATGAAGTGATGTCATTCTTTTCAAATTTAATGCGTTCGGGTCTGCAAACCAAGGTAGGATGCAAAGAGAGTAAACAGATGAAGCCTTTCCTCCACACCTTTCAAACCACACAAACACTATAATTCATTCCAAACAAGAAAAGATTACCAAGGTGCACTGCTGCGACTGGCATAAAGCCGAAGGTGAAATATGGAGCAAGGATAAATGGGGTGTGTTAAATAGACCATGTTTCCATCAGTCGGCCAAAGTGAACCACATGTGCCATCTCCCAGAAGTCTGTTCAGTTCTCTTATCAGGAACAGGCCTCTTATCTCATAGCTCCATAACAGCAAACACACTCACACAAGAACAAGTGTACACACACTCCAAAACACACACTTACACACACACTGTTCTAACACCAGCACCGATGCTGAATTATCTTCATCAGTTTGTAGCTAGGTGACATTTGGTTGCCTTTTTGTCAATCGGTGATATAAAAGTTCATCTCATTGGCAGACTGAAAGCAAATAAGCCATGCGTAGGATTTCATTGTACAGCTGTATATGCTAATTTTGAAGTTATGAAAGATCTGCCTTTAAATTTTAGTTTTCCACATGAGCCTGATTATCCACCACTAAAATTATGATTTTAAAGGTCAGAAAGGATACCATGTGGGTGCACCCAAGGAGTTCTAATAAACCTGAATAAAGCGGGAACATTTCCATTAATCTCAAATGACAGTTGCTAGTTAATCAGTCCTGAAAGTACAAGACCTAGATGTTCCCTAAATGCCTTGCAATAATTACTGTAATATAATGGATTTCTTACAATACATATGTTGTTTTCATGAGTTTTTATTCCCGACACAGCTAATTTTCAGGAAGATGCAACATTTACCAGCAGAGTCTTTCTGACAAAAAAAAACAAACCAGCTAAACCTCGACCTCCTGAGTGCACCATTGTCAAAGCATTAAAGTTATTTCAAATCTGCAATTTCCGTCAGACTTATCTTTCACTGAGCTATGAATGAGAGCTTTGACATTCAGTGTAGCCTGACTTTAATGAGTTGATGTTTTTCCATTTGATGCACTGACCTGCGGTCACCTCTTCTTCTTGTGGCTGTAGCCGGTGCTCTAATCTGTTATTAGTCTGTCTGGTTGTAAAAACAGCTTCACTATAATGCCTCGTTTTCAATTTCCTTCATTTTGTCCTGCTTAAAACTTTCTTTATTAATGTAGCAAAATTAGACAAAGTTTCATGTCCCGGGGGAACCTATAAAATCCCTTTCCTAATTAAGTAGTATTAGCAGTAAAGACATCATTGCAAGGTGGCTTTAATTACTTTTTGACATTAATAGCATGAGACTGGATGCAGATTGTTGTTGATGGGCTAAATTTATAAGATCATAAACACCTGCGTGCATGGGGGCTTTTTCTTCTTCAGGTTGAATAAAAGTGAGAAGCTCATCGACCGAAAATTTCATTGATGAGGCATCAGCAGTTTTCATTTTATTGACTGACTTCACTTGAGAGCCGACATCTGATTAATTTGTTTTTATATTCCAAGGATGCTAATAAGGTCATTGTTATTTTGAAGACAACTAGTTTTTGGACGTAATTTTTAAAAGACATTGAAATGACAAGAGACAACAAAGCCAATTTCGGAAGTCAAAAATTAGCATAAACCAAGGTGGTTAAACAAAAAAAAAAAAAAGAAAAAAGAAAAAGATTGGATTTATGTTCCTTAAACACTAATCCATATCACAAGCAATATCACTATAATGCAAACCTGTAATGCTCCACAATCTACATCAAAGGGTTGTACTGAATTCTAGTGGATAGTATGTGTAATGCAATTATTATTGTGTGTTTTTAATTCAGCAACATATTCATTGGAAGAGTGGGCAGATGCAACTGCAAATGCATCGATTGTCTTGTTCTTTAAATACATTTTTTATGGGTCAACATAATAGCCTCCTGTTATAAATTCACTCATATTTACTCACCAGTCCAAAACTCCTTAAATAAACAGCTATTATCCTCATTTTTAAGTGGTAGTTCAATAACATTGATCTTTCTTGACAATCAGTTAGCACAGTATACAAATAATAGTAATTGTGTGTGATGTAATGTAACCTTGTTTCTCATAGGCTTAGTCTGACTTGCCTGTTTGTCTATTTATAACAGCTGAACAGAGGAGAGATATTTACATCCACACAGACCCATTTAAACAAACACAAGTCATGCTAACATCGCCAGGGCAGGCAAGGGTAAGTGAGACTAACCTGTATTTATGCTCGAGACCTTTAACAATAACAAAGACGTCTAGAAGTGTGTCTCTCTCAGTGAAGAATACTAATTGTGCACATGTTTTGTCATAATAATGAGTAAACCTGTTTACTGTTCAAAATTCAAAGATTGTCTGTGTTTGAAGGTGCATGTTTATTATAAACAGTTTTCTTAGAAGTTCTGCTATTTATTATGGTGAAAAAGCTCATCTAAGCAAAACTATGTTTGTTTTATTGTCTGATATGTAAATATTTATTCAGTGTAGTCTGAGAATTGTCTCGTTATGTGGTTTTATGTTGTGTCTATTCCAGAAAGACAAGTCAATATTCGTCTAGACAATAGCAACACTGGAACATTTCCGAGACTTGTTTCCTTTCAGCGCCTATTCCCTTGTCTCATTACAGAGTCTATTTTCAATCTCAAGAAATATCAACAGTCATGGTAAGCTTCGAGTTTCAAAGTTGTCATGTATTTCTTGCTTTCAAACAAGCAAGTGTTATGTATCAAACAATGTAAATACAATAACGGTTATCTTGTGGGCAACAAATTACATGTATTGGATTGTCTCCTCCAGGGCAAGAATAGGACTACCAGCTCTGGTCTTCATCCACACTGTGAAAAATGTCATAACCAGCACTGCAAGGTGCCTGTAGACATCCCCACATCATGCATCTTCATTTCCTGCCACCTGAAATGCGGAGCCGCTTTCCACCTTTGTAAAGAGGACGAGCATCGTCTTCTCTGCCCTAAGGAAATTGTACCCTGCCTCAACTCTGCTTATGGCTGTCCCATGACCATGACTCATCAAAGACTTGCCCAGCACCTAGAAGTGTGTCCTGCCAGTGTCATCACATGTACCCTGGAATGGAACCGATGGCCTGTGAACGAGACTGATACCACCTTCTACAGGAATGCCCTCCAGGATCCAAACTGCATGGGTCAGTTGGACCTTGCTATGGCCCTTAGAGATCAGAAGCTTATGTTTAGCTCAATTCAGATGAAGACACTCTTCCCTGAGTTGATAGAGAAGATGGAAGAACCTGAAGTTCCACTTGATGGTGCTGTAGGAGGAGTTGATCCAGAGTGC
>SCHK01397833.1:0-18029 GCA_004124795.1 Poropuntius huangchuchieni | reverse complement strand
ACACACACATATATTATGTGAACAATTTTTTTTTAATTTGTATGCGATAAATCACGATTAATTGTTTGACAGCACTAAAATTTATCAATTTAAATATGAAATAAATATAAAATATACTGTATTTTATAAACATAAAAATTATTTTAATTTAATAAAATTATTTTATAAAATATAAAAATATCTGAAATATAATAGTAAAATATACAATATATCAATATCCCATTTAATGTCAAATTTTATTTTGTTTTGTGTGTACAGGGGCTAATTATTTCATTTGCAATAAGAAGTCTTTGCTGATCATGTCCGCCACTATTATTGCTTCCAAAGCAACAGCGTCTTTTCTGATTGGTGGATTTCCTTTCATGATTATGGGTAGTGTAGTCCTTCATTAGGAATCTGGTTGATTTAAAAAAAAATGTAAAAAAAATCTAAAAAGTCTAAATCCCACTGACTTTCGTCAGCGCTCAACTATTTCAAAGCATCTTTCTCAAAAGGTTTTCATCCATATGATGAAAGTAAATAGGATTTGTACTTCTGTTGCTCTGTATTGTAAGTCTCGTATGTGTTTTCTCTGGCTTCCAGCGCAGGGTCAGAACCTGGTGACGAATAATGTCTCGGTGGTCGAGGGCGAGACGGCCATCATCAGCTGCCGGGTGAAAAACAACGACGACTCCGTCATCCAGCTGCTCAACCCCAACCGACAGACCATCTACTTCAGAGACGTTAGACGTAAGCAGTACTGACTTCTCTTTCATGTTCACAGCAGAAAATGTCAGAATCTGCCCAAAGCCTGCATTGTTTTTTTTTTGTAGAACATTCCGATTTTACGCACTAAAACGGCCCTGCAACCCCATGCAAATTCATAATTCGTCACCTCGGCATAACCAAGTGCGTCTCCTATCGTTTATAGGAGCAGCAAGGCATTGCATTGTTGACAAGGTCCTTTTCAATAATTGAGTGACAGAGTGTAATTGTGTCAGGCTGATTAGAGTCCTCTGAGCGGACCGTTTAGATTCCAGCCTTGAGATTGTTTAGAAGCTCAACGGCGCTCTGCATGCAAAGCATATAATCTTGCCTTCCCTGCTAAATAAGGGCCTTGATGAGCTGCTAAGTGACGGTCTGACCCGTGATCCGAACCTAGTTTAGCTAATGTGTGCGAATAACCTCCTCAATCCCTCCTATGAAGCGTTCTCCATACGAATCGGTCCTGAGGTAATCTAAGATGCATGTGCAGATCGACGTTTTCAGAGGTATTCCATGACATTTCAAATGCAATTTACACGTGCGGCTGGCCTGTCTCTCCGCGGGATCCCGTATCCTGCAGTTTGAGTAAATATTCAAGGACGTTTGAAGTATTTGTAGACGTCTTGTTCCTCTTGACAAGTAAATGTTGAAGTAATACTCTGATAACAGCGGCGTACTTTGTGAAAACAGACGTTTTATGTTCTCGACTGCTATTGGGATTAATGCTTGTTCTTTATTTATGCACGGCCATATGTCGCTAATGCCTTTTTCCAGTTCTACTCAACCTTTCGGCCAAGATTTCATAGCTTCGGGGGAAACTGGGTTATTTTTACACCCCCTTTCTTCAAAGAAACACTGTGATTGAATGTTGGAGTTAGAAACACATTTGCGTTGCGTTATAATTCCGCTTGATGAAAGGTCAGGTTGGAATTTTGTCATGACTTTATCTAATTTAATTAATGTGCTGGTGGTAGCTAATTCTCCCAATGGGCATATTTTAGCGGCAGTTACACCCGACGTAAGCTTTCCATTCGCCGCGTTCTGCGAGAGAGGGAAAGGCAGGATATGGGTTGGGGTTTAGGGGAGGAAGATAGACAGAAAGAGAGGGAGAGTGAGCGTTCTCGCCTCAAGCTCTGACATTATTTCTATGGATGTGACTGGAGGGATGCTCAGCCCTCAATCTCTTTAATGCTGTAATGTATTATTCTGTCTAATGTTTACTGGGCTGCCAGCTCTGTTTGTGAAAAGTATGACCACTTGAACAATTCATAGTTTTATCCCTTCAGCACAGATGGCTGGCACTGTGCATTCAAAATGACACAAGAATGTGAATGTGTCTTAGCGCATATAGCATGCACCTGTGGATGCGGGCCGATGATATATTGCACGGTGCGCTTCGTTATATATTAGCATTACGATTCGCCGGCGGTGGAGCGATGGCTAAGGTTTTATCACATTACATTCAGACCGCTATTCTCATTTCCTGTCACTTGCGCTAGAGCTGCTCTATAAGCCTTTTAAGAGCAACTTAGAATTAAACAGTGACTTTAACAGTGACGGTCGGAGAAACTGTCATTTTCATTTTCTCAAGACTTAATGATATTCGCTACAAATTACATTTCCTCGCTCAAAGATATTTTTGTCACTTTTTTTGTGAACTTCCTTTTCAGTACACTCAAGTGAACTAAATTATAATGCTATTAATGCCAAGAGGATGATGACTGTTTCAGTGTCGTGTTATAGCGTCTACTGTACGTATAGAATACTGTTATTCTCCTAGGAAATTTCATGCACTTGGGATCTTTGGGTAAAATGTAACCTACATTGCAGGCATTAAAATTTCATGACTTCATTATTAGGGTACAACAGGTCTCACCTAAAGGAAAATGTGTTTTTTTTTAATGATTTTTTTTTCTCCCTAAATATTAAAGAACCTTGGGATGCAACTTGTCCCATTTCTCATTTATTTCAATCATATTTGGTACTTTATAATATTTTATATAGTTTGTAACCACTTTTGTTGTTGTGCTATTAGTAAATGGATTATGTGCATCTAACAGATACAATCAGCTAGTTCAAGTAAATTTCACAAGTATCATAAAGCACAATATTGACTGCGCAAGTCAATATGATTCCACTTTGCACATCTTATGCCAACCTATTTTTTCAGTAATACAAAGCACTGTAATGTTTTATTTATTTATTCATTCATTCATTCATTTATTGTTTGTTTTTGTTGTTCTTGTTGCTGTTTCCATGTAGTGTTTTATAATAAAAAGTATTTTCTCCATGTATAGAAAATAAAAGAGCCTTTTTAAAGAAGGAGAACTTTAATATAACTATTTTATAGGGCTGAAAACACACTCACACTCACTGAAAAAAATGTATATTTTAAATATTATGTATCAAATATTTTTTAATTTGATTAATTGCTTGAAATAAAACTGCTTGAAATAAGTTGAAAAAGCATAATTGTTTTTTAATATACGGATAAAATGGTACATTATATTATATATTTTAAATAAAACATTATTTAAACTATAAATTTGCTCTAAAATTAGCTCCTAAGGGGACATGGTGATGGAAAAAAATATGAGATGGGAAGATAAATTCATTTAAATGCAAATGCAGTGTTTTTCAGGGAAATCACACAAGTTTTGTGAAACACAAAAATACTGAAATATAATTTTTCCTTCCCTTTCATTTTTTTCCCCGTCACCGTTTATAGGCTCTGCAGCTTTAATTGTGCTTATCTAGATATTTTTGACAGTGTCTCAAAGTCTTGTCCAAAAACAATGTAGTATATACAGTAAAATAAAATAAATTAGAAGACAGCAGAACGGTTCATATGTGGCCATATAACCTTATTACAGACAATATGTTCTACCCATTGCATTTCCATCAATATAAGAAGATATGTGCTGTTTTGCAAAACGATCCAATTTGTATTTGTTTCATCTAACATGCTACATGTAATTTCCTGTGCCCCTTCTCTTTTCATTCTCCAATCTGTGTGTCAATTTGAGATAGCAGGCTAGGACAGCTGAAGAGCATCTCGAGCCAGCTGGGACACAGAACAATCAGATTCACTCACTGTCAACCTCTTACGGACTGTGATGCTTTAGAATTTATAATGCACTCTAATGAGCCCCGTTCATGCGCAGGTTTGCTTTG
The DNA here is from genome assembly GCA_004124795.1 of Poropuntius huangchuchieni. NCBI lineage: Eukaryota > Metazoa > Chordata > Actinopteri > Cypriniformes > Cyprinidae > Poropuntius > Poropuntius huangchuchieni. Next base: position 14,111 of record SCHK01397833.1, on the reverse strand, counting down.
CAGAGATTTATATCCTTCATATTCTCCCGGACTTCTTGCAGCACTTCTACAGACGTACTGTACTGATGTAGAGAAATTACAGTCCTCCGGCATTACCTTAAGTCTGAAGTCATAGATCTGTTTGATGCATAGTGCATAAACTCCCCATATCAATTGCAATTCAGTCCGAGTACTAAGAAAATCAGGCCTTTCATTCCCCGCCCACCATCTTTCTGCTCAAAACAAGCTGGCCTCATCATTATTCTTTGGAAGGAGACTTACAAATGCTTCCCAGGTTCAGGGTTGGGATTAAGAGGAGGTTCTTAAAATGCACCATCAAAGGTCTTAAACTTCTGATGGAGTTGCTCAATTAGAGTTTTGACTTCTTGAACTTTGAGCGTGGTTTTTGAGTTTGCTCATTTAAATGAAACTCTCCAGAAGTTCATGATATAGTATTATATAGTTAGTTCTGATCTTCTAATCTGATTGGCTGAGTGGAGTTCCAAAAGTTCTTCTTTTCAAACTTGCTTGAAAAAACAATTTTCACTCAGAAATTGCTACTGTAGTAAATTTCACAAATTACATTGATGCAGCAAGTAATACATTGAATTAAACATGAACTTTCCAAATCAGAGTATGTGAGCGATTTTTTTTTGTGGACGGATAAAAATAGACAAACAAACTAACCAAATTTCTTTCAAAACAGCTCTACTGAAATTTTTCTTGAATGTTTATTGAAGCCTTCAGTAAACTATTTTCAGGGGCTTGAAACAATATTCTTAAAAAAAAAAAAAAAATCTAATATGTTTATTATAAAAAATACTATATATTTCAAATATTATACATGTATCTAAAATTTAAAATTTAATTCATGAATTAAAAAAATAAAGCTACATAACATGTTGAGAGTTTAAAAGTCATAATTGTTTTGTTGTCTGTTTGTTTTTTAATATGGATCAAATGGAATACTGTTTAAGTATATTTTCTATTTTTTTTACTAAGTTTTTAAAAGTATTTTTATACAAATCATAGTTGTTTTTTATTTCACATTTTATTCATTTATTTTTTTATTCAATACATTTTTTTAAGTCCCTAAGGAGAAATGATGATGAAAATGACATTTAAATGCAAAGTTTCTCAAAGGAAATGCAAAACCTTTACAAAACACAAAAGCATTGATATATGCAGAATGAAAAAGCTTTACTTTTTGATTTTGTTAGGAACTATTTTAGTGTGGGTAAAAAAATAAATGTGCAAAATAGCCAAATTTCAACTTTTTGTTAAGTAAATCCTTTAGTAAACCAAATTAAGCTTTAAACAATATGATGCTTAAAAAACATACAAATTTTTTCAGTTTAATTAAAAAAATAAATCTGCATATGCTTTAAGGTGAAAAGTCATATATATGTATAGAATTTTTATGTAACTGTATAGCATTACAGTTTTTTTGCTCTGTTGCTTTATAAAAAGTCCCTAAAGGGAAATGGTGATGGAAAAAAAAATGAGATGAGAGGAAAATTACATTTAAACGCAACGTTTCTCAAGGGAAACACAAAACCTTGGCAACACCTGAAAGCATTGAAATATACAGAGTGAAAGTGAGCAGTACAGAGTGAAAAAAGCTTAGCATTTTGATTCTGTTAGGAGCTATTTTAGTGGGCGTATAAAAGAAAAGAAACAAACCATCTTACAGATTTCTCAATGTGAACTTCTTGTTTATTGAGCTGTTGTTATACTGTATCACACCGACGACTGATTCGTCTACTTCCTACTCATCCACGTCTGTACGCCTCACTCTTTATGTTTTCTCAGCCTTGAAGGACAGTCGGTTTCAGCTGGTCAACTTCTCAGACAACGAGCTGCTGGTGTCGTTGTCCAACGTGTCACTCTCGGACGAGGGACGGTACGTGTGCCAGCTCTACACGGATCCCCCGCAAGAAGCCTACGCAGACATCACTGTGCTGGGTATGACGTCTACCTTCAGAATGCTAAAATCCCGATTATCGATTTACCTCATTGATTCCTTCACTCAATTGAACTTGTCTAATTGAATCTCACCATGACACAATATCAACCAATTACTCTCATGTCGTTTCCAATAACACAAGCCAAACAAAAAGGAACAGATGTTGCGCTATTGATATTGGTAGATCGCTTTTGGCAGGCGTATTGACTGAATTCCTCTTAGATGTTGAAAAGGCTACATCGAGCGATTCGGGAGTTAGCTTTGTGCGCCTCTTGCGTTGAATGACACTAACATTAGAGGTTTATTATGCGGCATATTTGGACATCCTGGAGAGCTGAATGGAATTGAGTGCTCTCTAAAGTAGCATGAGTTTTATGAGGATATGCGTTCCGTCACAGCATGGACTCTTAACCACAGGACATGAAAGCATGAGGCAAGATATTAGAAAAAGAGCCCTCAAACGGCAGCTCTTGTAAGCGACAGACGCTTTAGTGCCATCAGCAAAGCACCATACGAGTTAATGTGCTATGAAGAAGTGAAACATGAGTAAAACAGCTTGTCAGTTGGTGGAGTGGGTCCGGCACTGTCCAAATACACAATGAGACCATCGAAACGTAGAAATGCTTCTGTATGTGCCTCTGAATGCTTCAGAGATAGCTGAAACCGGTTGGATTGTTGCTAATCTAGGCCTGCTGTTCATCAGCATAATTGAGCTGATGAAGCTGGTCCAAAACCTAAAGTACCCAAACCCCCTCTAAAACCAGCGCAGACCAGCTTGACCAAGATTGAGATGGCTGGCTGTTTTCATCCTGACCGGCTAAAAGGTGCCCAAAAACCCACTAAAACCAGCCAAAAGACTTATGCTTGTTATCCTGCTGAAGAAAACCTGCTTGAACCAGCTGTAGAAGGTTTTCAGCTTTTTGGCTTTTTTTTTTCTTTCATTAACCATCCACCCCCTTCTCCCATACAAATGCCAAAAGCTTGGAATATTTAAAAATGAATTATTTCGGTACAAGTCTCTGATGCTCCACAAGGATGCGTTTATTTGTTTAAAAATACAGCGAATAATAATTTTGTGAAATATTATTACATTTGAAAATAACAGTAATGCTGCTTGAAACATATTTTTGTGGAACACTTAATTCTTTTTTTTTTTCCTAGATTATTTGAACAGAAAATGCAAAAAACAACAACATTTATTCAAAATAGAAATTACTTACCCCACATTTTTAAACGGAATAGTGGTTTTCACAAAATATTAAGAAAAAAAATGTTTTCAACCTTGATAGTAATAAGAAATGTTTTTAAGCATCTAATCAGTTTATTACAATCATTTATGAAGTATCATGTGACACTGAAGACTGGATTAATGAAGCTATAAATTTAGCTTTGCATCACAGGAGTAAATTACTTTTTTTACTGCATTTCTGATCACATAATTCTTTCAAAAACATAAAACNCTGGATTAATGAAGCTATAAATTTAGCTTTGCATCACAGGAATAAATTACTTTTTTTTACTGCATTTCTGATCACATAATTTTTTCCAAAAAATTAAAAAAACAACTTGTAAATGTAAAAATGTGCATTTTAATAATTATTTACAGAGCTGAGTAGTAACATTATATATAATCTGGATTACATTCCAAAAATCAAGCAATCGTAATTAGAATATATTACATTTTATAATGTTCATAATCAGATCACAGTTACTTTTTATGAATTACATGATTACATATTATTCACACAATGACCGTAAGTCATTGATAATTTACTGATTCCTATTAATTCTAATTTTAATCCTATTTCACTTTGACATGAAATATTTTCTTGGAAGTTAATATTCCAATAATTTAACAACACATTCACATATTTACAGTTCAGCGTCACTTAATGGTCAAGCAAATGAAATATTTCTATTTTTAATGTTTTAATGTAAGAAATGCAGTTCTTACATTAAGCCTAGTTTGGGAAACCCTGGTTTAATGTAATGCGTAACGCATTTTACGATGTTGATTTTCTTTCTCTTTGCTTTTTTATATCAATACGGTACATTCAATGGTAAATTTAAAACACGTTAGTTAAAAAAGTAATCTAAAAAGTAGTAGTAGAAGTAGTCAGATTACCTAAAATGAGTAACCTAGATTACGTTACTAACTACAGTTTTCATTATGTAATGTGTAATCAGTAATGGATTACAATTTGTAAGTCTTCAATCCAGCTCTGTTTATATATCTGTGTAGCACTTTTTTACAACACATACTGTATCACAGAAGCTCTGCAAAAATAGTACCATACAAAACCATATTGAGGAATCCACAGGCGTCAGTGGCAACCCCCTAACATGGTTAGGTGGTTCGAGGTAGAAACCTCGCGAGGAACCAAGGAAGTCTTGCTGGTTTAGCTTGTTAAAACGCCTAGTGGGGACACCAACACACCAGCAATCAATGCTGGAGACCAGCATCCAAACCAAAACATAGACTATAGGGTATTTTCAGAAAAAAACCCAACAAGATTGTCTGAAAAACAACACTTTTTCCACCACAGTGCACTTTATTACTGAATTGATGTTCTCGATAGTCATCGGCAGATCTTAGTAAAATAACAGTTTGTCCTTTAGCGAGCGCAGAGATAAAAAACATTGATCCAACGCTGAAGAGCTGTCGCACTATCTCTAATCCTGCTGTTGATCTTCTGCCAGTTCCACCAGGCAACCCAATCTTAGAGTCCCGCGAGGAAATCGTGAGCGAGGGGAATGAGACCGAGATAACCTGCACCGCCATGGGCAGCAAACCTGCTTCCACCATCAAATGGATGAAAGGAGACCAACCACTGCAAGGTCTGACTCAGATCCAAGGAAGATTGTTTAGATAAGTCTGCTGTGATTACCGATGCCTCTGATCTGCACACAACACACCGTGGTCTAGATTCTGACTTGGTAATGACTTTTAATTAAGCCTTCAAAAGGTGTATCCGATGAATTGACAAGAAGATCACAACACGCGGGTCTCTGAAAGAGGATTTTTGATGCTTTCAGTCAAGCTTAAATAAGTAGCTTTGAATGAACTCCAACTGTTTACCTCCCACTCAGCAAATGCTGCCCACATATTAGTTCTCGCTGGTTAAGGCAGTGCGGGCTGGCATAAAGAAGTGAATGTGCAGGCTGGTTAATGTGCTTATAAACAGCTTTTCTCCATTAGACAGCAGGGTGGGACTGTTGAATAATATTCAGATAGACTACCTGGGGAAACAGAGGCAAACATGGCAGATGATATGGCGCATTTACACAGAATCTAAGTTTGATGTGTCAACTGTTTATGGATTACAAACCTCACAGCTTCATTAACTGCAGTGAAAGCAGTCAGACAGTGGCCTAAGGCAAGAGATTTCGTCAGCTAAATGGATCAAATGCTAGCTAGTACGCAGTAAGGATTGCGGAAAACGCACATTAAGGTAATAATAACTGCTTTGTAATTAAAAAGTGTTCCTATGAACCACATGAACTCTGTTGTCATTACACATTTCTTACAACTGGAGGATATTATTATAAAGTGTAAAGCAAAATGTTGACTCGCCTTAGAAAATAATTGTTTTATTTACCAAAGATCATATATTGCGTTCGAATGTTTTGCCATAAAACATAAAAAAAACTTTATTTTAAGGTTTAATTCTCTCTATTAACAAACCCATTAACAACTGCTTTTGCATCAATAAACTCCTAATTTGCTGCTTATTAATAGGGTAGTTGTTAAGTATGATATTGGGTAGGGATGTAGAATATGGTCATGCAGAATATGTGCTTCATAAGTACTAATAAACAGTTAATAACAGACATGCTAATAAACAGCTAGTTAGTGAGAATTGGTCCCTATACTAAAGTGTTACCATTTTATATTGAATATTTAAATAACAGCTTATCGTTCCACTCTGGTCTACAAATTTCAATCATTTCTTGTTTCTAAAAATATTCATATGCAGTTACAGCAATATGAACCAATATGTTATTTTAGTATTATTTATATAATTACAGTGTTTTTGTGTGATTTGCTATTTTTATTAGTGTTTTTTTTTTTATATATATATATATTTTATTTTTATTTAGCATTATTTTTATTTCAGCTTTAGTTTTAGTAATTTTAATTCTTTAGTTCTTATTTCAGGGCAACATTTCTAAATTTTAGGTTTTATTGAGTATTACATGTATGCATAAATAATTGAATGAATTAATTAATAATTAAATACATTTTTGACATGGATTTTACAAATTGTAAGCAAATAAAGAATCTAATCTTTATTTCAGTTATCGAAGATTTTTTTTATTAGTTTTAGTTAACAATAAACACACACATGATCATAATTCTATTTAATAATTGAGTTGTAAAATACTATATATAGTATCTAAAATATTATAATGAATATTAATATCATATTATGAATGATTATAAATCATTGATTGGTCCATTGATTAGTCTGTGTAAGTGTGATGATTAAACTGCAACAGACAACATTGTCCCAAACCTATCATTTCCTATAATTGGAAAATTATGGTTTCTATGGTATTTTTTTTTTTTTTACAATCAAAAATTAGTACAATCCTTGATGAAAGGTATTTCTGTGCTCATTAACTGAAAGACAATCATAATATCAGGATTTAAATACAGTAGCTGATGTATTTTTGTAACAGTGTCTTAGTATGCGCTGACAGACGAGAAGGGAGATGAGCTATAGGTCAGATCCAAGCTGTAATTATTTCCCACTTCATTAGGTCCAAGTAAACCGTCATACTCTGTGCTGCAATTAGCTCAATGCCCTTGAGTCTAGAAATTGTCTTAGGATGAAGGCTAACATGATGGGCAGTAACCCTACAGACGGCTACTGACCTCAGAGCTGCTTCATATGAATCCTGACCATCCATCATAAGTACTGCTAATCTTGTGAATTTTGCTGTTTACTATTATGATATCACATCACATAGAGGTAATCTTACTTCACGTTTAAGGTTATTTAGCCTAAAATGATTCAGTTTTTCATCTAATAGTTCTATTTTATTTCATCTTTGTTTAAAAATGTTTTTATTGTTTTAGCTTTAACTGCTTAGCAGCAGTGTTGAGCTCTACAAATAGCTAAGCAATTAGTTGAACTACATTTCTTAGTATTAAGATGGTAGCATCGCTCAATATCAGTATCAAAGCTATATTTTTAAGTAGCAAGGTAGCGCTGTTACCTTTTCCCTATCAATATTTGAACAATCAAGTCATGTTTCAGGCAGTTTGCTCACACGCTGAATCATTTGAAGCGGTTTCTCATTCATTAAGACAGTAAAAGGAATATTTTAAAACACAGAGGACAAAAAGAGAACTGGATGAAGCAGAATATTTACCTGCAATCAATTGGAGCCAAACCTGCGAATGCATCCTATCCTTTGCCAGTGATTAACAAGCTCTTTATTAAGTTCAGCACCTGCAGCGTGTGAATGCCTCAGTAGTGCAGATAAAGACATTTTCTCACCAAAAGAGTTTATAAACAGGTGCACAAAAACACCAACAGTATTAGAAATTACCTTGACATTTTTGAAAGGACATTTTGAGATATTTAAATTTATAGCACTGTTTCATGTAAATAAGTCTCAACTGGGTTTGTATGTTGTTTTCTACTAAACATATCAGATTACAGCATTCATTCTTAGAAATGTTAGATTTTGTAAAGGTTTCGAATAGGACACATGCTTATTTAATAACTGTTTTATTTCCTATTTGGTATTATGTGTATAAATTAAAGCAAAATTCCCAATTGCATAGATTCCTACTGAAATGAGTATTTTGACCATGGAAATTTTGCTGAACAACAGTAAATGTGACCAAACTCAACCAATCTCAAGGGAAAACAACTACATATTTTGTGAGGTGGTGATTTCATATTGAGTCATACAATGTAAATTGTACAAAAATGTGACCAATTCACCAAAACTTGAATAGTTATGAATTGCCATGAGATCTTAAGATTCAAATACCTTTTAAACCTATATAACACCAGCTTGACCAAGCTTGGAGACCAGTTTAAACCACATTGGACCAGCAATGCTAACAGTAGTCTAGCTCATGTCATCAATAAATCAATAAAAGTGGCAAACCTCCCATAAAAAGCGTGTCATTTTCACATGGTCAACAAACTGTCACGCAACCCTGTGTTTTATCTCCTGTTGTGATATTTGGATGTCACACACGTGGCTCAGAATGTGCCCTACACACGCTGTATTAAGCATGACTGCTCAGTGTGCACTCAAAAGACCTGTCTCCCACAATAAATGAATGTGAAATTTGTCTGGAGGTGACGGTATCATTCCTCGTGACCCTCCCTCCCTCTTTTGGTGACACTGTGTTATTATGAGCAGGCCGGGATGGAGAGAGCTCGCTTGTTATGGCTGACATGTCACTCTTTGGGCCGTTCCCAGGTGAGGCGACTGTCGAGGAGTTATACGACAGGATGTTCACTGTCACCAGCCGGCTCAGGCTCACCGTCTCTAAGGAGGACGATGGAGTGGCCGTCATCTGCATCATTGACCACCCAGCCGTGAAGGACTTCCAGGCCCAGAAATACCTGGAAGTGCAGTGTGAGTCATCTCAAGACGAGGAGAAAACTTTCAGCTGTAAAATAGCCTCGGTTTAATCTTCCCACCTGCATGCAGAGGTCAATTTGACTGACAGCGTAATGAACTAAAGAACCTTTAGATACACAATTAGACCATTTATGAGGAAATGAACAGGAGTGAGGCCTAGGCTTTAGCATTAAAAGTATAGTTCATCCAAAAATGAAATTATTCACCCTAATGTCACACTTGTTTTGTTTGTGGAACACAAAAGGAATCATTTTTAAGCAGCAATTTGATTGCCGTTGAACCTTTCGTTCCACTATTAGACCGTTTATTGAGAAATTAACATGAGTGAAGCCTAGACATTTGCTTATAGGAATAGACTTTAGTCAGGTTAATGTAACACAGATGAAACAAGGCTGTAAGAGATAGACAAAAGCACATTATATTAAAGCTATAGTTCACCCAAAAATGAAAATTCTGTCATTAATTGCTCATTCCAAACCTGTAAGACCTTCAGAACACAAATTAAGATGTTTTTGATGAAATCTTTGATGAAAAACTATGCAGGGTCAGAAAGCTCTCGGATTTCATCAAAAAAATCTTAATTTGTGTCTGAAGATGAATAATGGGGTTAAAAGGACATGAGGGTGAGTAATTAATGGCAATTTTTTTTTCATTTTGGATGAATTCTCCCTGTTAGGTACTAAATCATGTCATTTTCACCAACTTACAGCTTTCAAAACTGTTTTATGGAATTTTTTTGTCTATTGAAAGTTTTTTTTTCAGAAAGATGTTCCGTCAGCTGAACAATCGTTATGTTGTTAAACTGAACACTGAATGCCATGTTCTTGAGTCCCTCACAGCCTCATTTCATTCCTGTCCAATGTAGCCTGACTAAGGTCTATAATTCACATTTTAAGCATCTCGATGCTGCTGTCTTCCATAAATGAGTTCTTAGTGACCACACAGCTGTTAAGCTCCAAAAATGAACAGCAGTAAAGTGGTACATGATAGCTTTATGCAAGGAACACATTGAAATTTGTTTGATTGATAATCCTCCGATTCATTTTTTTCAGACTGAACAATTTGTTCATGAATTAGTTTGACTCAGTGATCCGGTCAGTGTTCACAGATGATTATTTGTATAAGAGGTTAAATGTTTCCCAAAGATATTATGTAGATTCAGAAGATGTGGTATATAGTCCATGAATCATATGGATTGTTATAATGGTGATTTTTTTAATGCTTATGTCTCAGTGGTCACTATAAATTGGAGAATATCCCATTTTAGTTGCTCTACAGAGGAAATAGTCACATGGTTTTGGCCGAAAGAAATCAAGTGAGTCAATAAATGGCGGAAATTCAATTTTGGAGTGAACTATTCCTTTTAACCCGGCCGAGGTCTAGGCATTTGCTTTAATTAAAATAGACCCTTTCTTGTTATGCGTAAGCATGAAATGCTGTCCGCCAAATAATGCATTGATTAAGAGCGTTTGCCGCATGCTTTTTTTTGTGGCCCGGGAAGTCCTGGAAAGGTTAACCTACCCTTTTGTAATCTTGGCAGAATATTAATTTATTCAGATAGCTGACTGCTCAGGGTGACCTTTGAGAAGAAAAGGCAGGAGGGATCAGCTCAACTGTAACAGCTTGACATTTTGACTAACATAGATAAAAGAGAAGAAGAAAAAACATTTTACAGTACTGTTAAATTGACTGTTTAAATTCATAGCAGTGTCATCCTTCCTCACACGCTTTACCCAGGCTATAAAAATCACGTACTGTCATGTTCGCACTCTTTTAGGCTTGCTGGGTTGACTTAATATAGTGCAGCGTGAAGAGTGAAGCTCAGAAGAGCAGCTAAGATCTGCCGCCTTCATTATACAGGTCTTTGTATTAAGCATGAATGCATAATACACATGAACGTAAATGTGAATGCACAAATGATGTCCAAACCTGCCGGGGATGTTTTCTAATCAGACTGAGAGGCAGGTATATGGCCTTAGAATGATAATTAGGTAGATACAATAAGGGTACCGGGCTGAATCAACGTACTGCAATGCAACTGGAAATGAGTGTGTGTTTGTGTCTTTGTTGTGTCCAATGCACAGATAAACCAGAAGTGCAGATTGTGGTGGAATTCCCTGAGGGTTTGACCAGAGAAGGGGAAAATCTCGAGCTGACATGCAAAGCTAAAGGAAAACCGCAGTGAGTCCAACGCTGGGCCCTCAGGCCACTTTACTCATTTCATATGAATTCGCTTGGCTGCTTTATCATGCAGATAATAATAGATGATAACAAGAATACCTCGGATAGACGGACAGGTATGCAAATGTGTACATGGTTTGATGTTGATATTTCATACTTATTTTGTATTTGTTTGGTTGTGTTGATAGACAGACACACACACAATAGATAGATACTGTAGATAGATGTGTGAACTAAAAGAAGACTTTGCAGCTGAGCTTTGATAGCATCATGTTCATTTGTTTGCACAGGTGTTGATTTTACAGCAGTGCTAAAGTTGTCCTGAATAAAGCGCATTATTCTCTCCTCTCTGCCTCCGTCTGAGCATTTTCACACTGAGCACTAAATGATTACTCTGATGTTTTACAGGCCTCATCAAATTAACTGGCTCAAAGTGGATGATGATTTCCCCTCCCACGCCGTGATTACTGGCTCTGATCTCTTCATCGAAAACCTTAACAAGTCCTACAACGGAACGTACCGCTGTGTGGCATCTAACTTAGTGGGAGAAGCCTACGATGATTACATCCTTTATGTATACGGTATGCACTTGAACTTAATCTGCGTCTGTAAACAGCAATCCATAAGAGCAACGTTTCCCAGACAGTTAAAACTATAGTCTTGGACAAAATGACGCTGTGAATGGATAGTCTTGGTTTAATCTGTGTCTGGACAGCCAGCCCTTGATGTCTACATGTAATCAGCTGCGTAATGTTGTGTTGTGACTTAAGGGTTTCAAGTTCCACATGGATTTGCTTTTCAAAGAAGCTTAATGTTTTGTTCAAGACAGAAGCTTTTAACCCTCTATTGCACAATGTTGCCGCTGGGTTTTCTTCATTTGATGCTAATAAAATTGGTAATAATAAAAGGATGATTTTTTTGGTCACACAACATATTTTTCTGGCATAATGTACCGTGTAGAGGGTGCGCATTTTTGCTTTGGAATGCTTCCTTCATTACAGCATTTTTATTGATTATTTTTTTCCCATCCTTCAAAAATATGATTCATATTTCTTAGCGAGTAGGCTTTATTTTAAAACATTTAGAGGCACATCAATTATTTGTATGTTTTGAGGAATTGCTTAAATATGTTTATTGCCCCGAAGCAACTCTGTGCGACAGTTGCATGTATATGAATGTAGTGGATAGGGATCTACTTTAATGTAGTTATTATTTTAGTAGCAACCTTTTTAGCATTTAATTTTTAATGTCATAGTTTAATAGCTTTGTTCTTTCATTTTTCTAACATTTTTAGGATTTGTGACATCTGTTTAAAAAAAGGAAATAATAAAAGAAACGTCTCTTAGAAATATTCACAAATATTTAATTAAATAAAAACCTGTCTCTGAATAATTTCTTTTAAGCGTTGCACAGAATACCTAAAAGGAAACTGCCCTCATCCCAAAATTATAATGTTTTTTTAAAATTTGTGTTTGATTTTACTAATGAGGTCCATTTTATGCGAGACAAGCGAATCAGAAATGTCTTTTTCAACATTGTTTTCAATAAGCATGCAATAGAGGGTTAATTGTTTTATTGAATACGCTTCACCTGAGAGTTTTTCATAGTACTAGTCTTATTAACACAGGAAGTGCATTGTATTTAGCGCATGTTTAATCCTTAACAAGGGCTGACAGCTGGATTTTTCAAAGCCCAGGCAATAATTGCTATGACAGTGGCACTTGAAGCCTGGGATTTAACAAAGCTTTGCTTTGCTATAGAAGAATTGAAGTGTTGTTATTGTTTAAAGCAGGTTGTGTTCGGGAGCGCTAACGGCCCGCCAGCTGCAGCTATTACAAGCTGTCCTGTCGAGCCGAAGACATTAGCCTGAAGAGATGGAAGAGGGTGGCTCGTCATTGAGGCGTTTGGCGCCGCAGTTATTAGCTTCTGATAATGCTGATATCAGAGGCAGGTGTTTGGGAATGATGTCATCAGCGTCCCATCTGCAGATGGGAGAGTTTTTGTGTGCATCACATGCCTGGAAGCGGTTCCACTTTCAGCTTAGTTCGATGTCTGTCACCTCTACCTGAGCGAGCACCACCACCTGCTGATTACTCTACTTCCTCTCATTTCACAGGCTCGAGGAGTTTGGGTCTATTTGCGCCGAGTGGGCGTCTCGGAAAAAGAGGAGATTTATTGCCGTCTGGCTTGGTATAAGTGGCGGTTTTTAGTTATAATCTCCCAAGCATTGTGTAATATGTGAGTGAGGACTCTGCAAATTATTTTCAGCCATAAAAAGCCTTTTTATAATGGAAATGATATGCATTTGTAGTGTTACCCTGAGAGTTGCTTTTTCTCTTTAGTACGGCTCAAATCGCTCATGCTTCGCAGTAAATAAAATCGTTGTCTTGTGGTGCATTTCTAAATCAATTTACGCTGGCAATTGTCGAGCATGCCCTACCTCAGAGGACTAAAACAAGTGGAAAGACCTCTTGTAGCTTGATAATCCTGGGCACACTATACTTCTCCAGCCTGTCAGAGTTACTTTTAATGCTGCTCCTCGGGGGATGGCAGCTTTGCTTTTGCTACAGAGCATTTCCTTTTACTGCCACAGTAAAGCAGTGACTTGTGTTGAGCAAATGCTTACAGCTCCTCAGTCTTTTACTTCATTTGTTTTTTTGTGAAATGTTGAACGGGAAGATGTTGTCGTGGCAGACACTCATTTCCTAAAATCACAGAAAGCGTGTAGTGTAATGCTGGGCATGCCAAGGCAATGGCGGCAGTGTCACAGTTTCTCCATTTACACCATTACTGCATTCATGGCCTTCACAAAAGGGACTGTTTTGATGTCAGATCAAATGTTTTTGCAGGCTAATGTGAATTTGCAATGGGACAGATACATGTCACAACCTGATAAGCTTGTAGGAGAGATGCTGAGAGTGTGGTACCGAAGCCTCTGGCATAGATAGTACTCAGTTAATTTGCTCAAAAAAAAAAAAAGGCTTTATTTGTTTTGGAACATGGAATTGGAATTGGATGGAAACAACAAATGTAATAATAACAACAACAATAACAACAATTATATAGAAAAAAATAGGCAGGGTATTATTTCTGTCCGATAAGAAATGAAGCGTATTTTATGGATTAGCTGAAAAGAAAACTTTTCTCAAATAAACACCAGTTTAAAAAGTTACACCAGTTCTAATATATATTTACTAATATTTGAAAATGTCATTTATTCCTGTGATGGCAAAGCTGAAATTTTCAGCATCATTATGTCACATGATCCTTCAGAAATCATTCTAATATTTGTATTTTGCTGCTCAAGAAACATTTCTTATTATTATCAATGATGAGAACAGTTGTGCTGCTTAATTTTTTTTTTTTTTTT